>VWPU01013454.1:0-211862 GCA_013398955.1 Callaeas wilsoni
GTGAGCGCCCGCCTCCCGCGGCACATTGGCGGCGCGGATCCAGCCCGGGCAGTGCCGGCAGCCGCTCCGCGCTGCCCCGCCGTCGTTCCGGAGTGACTCGGGCCGCGCCCCGCCGCCTTTCAGCGCGCAGCCCCCGCCCGCCGCCGGCCGCGCCCCCCTGATGTCAGTGTGCCTCCGAAATCCCGGCGTGGATTCCCCGCCCTCCCGCCGGGAGCCGCTCCCGCGCGGGCACCGCCGCTCCCGCGGGCCGGCAGGGAAGGAGGGAAGGGAGGGAGGGAGGAAGGACCTGCCCCTCTCTAGCCCCGGCCCCGGCCCCGCGCTGTCCCGCGGCCGCGGCTCCTCCCGGCCCCGCCGCCCCGCCGGCAGAGGGAGCGCCCCGGGGGCTCGGGCCCGGCGGAGCTCGGAGGTGCCCGGTCCGCACACGCTTCCCCCGCCTGCGCTCGGCCGGGCGGGCAGAGCTCATAGAGCTGCCGCGGCACCGCCGGACACGGGGCTCTGCTGAAGGGCTGAAGTTCTGCCACGCTCCTCTGACAGCGTTAGAGGGAGATTCTTGTCTGTGTTTCACCGTCAGCGCCTTTCAAGCCAGGTGGAACAGCCCTTCGTTTATATTCACGAGATATTTTCTGCTTCTTTCAGCCTGTTGCAGTGGCAGCTGAGGACCCGAGAGAAGCACTCACTCTGTCATCCTGCCATGAGATAGGAAGCGGCTCTTCCCACCGTTTTACGGCTGGCACTGCAGCGCCGAGAGATGATACGGGTTATTTACCCGGTTGTCTCTCTCCGGCCTTTCCAGCCCTGCCTCGGCAAGGTCCCATCCAAAGCTCACCACTGCGTCTCTGCCAGGGTGCCAAAGCGATACAGGGATGCTTGCCAAGCCAGTAGCTTTATGGTCAGATACTATCTTTGACGTATGTTTTTTGGAGGTTTTGGTTTCGTTTGGTGTTTTGAGTGCGTTGAGTATTTTAACAGGTAACCAAAAGAACATGGGAAAGTGATGTAAAGCACATCAGAATTCTGAGATTTCATAACATGCAAAGTATTGGAATAGTTGAGACTTCCAGTACTTGGCTAAACACCACTGCAGCCCTAAGTTTATCTGAAACATACTAACAATCTCTTTCACAAAAAAACCCCAAACACGTTGTCCCACCTTTTGCCCCAAAGAAATGAAGTATGTGCTAAGGATACGTGGAGCTGCTTAGCAGGAACACTGGCCTAAAAGCAGACAATCCCTACAAACAGCATCACACCAGCACAAAGGTGGTGCTCGGTGGCAGTCTGTGCACCCAGCTCACACTGGTGGATGTAGCACAGTTATGTTTCATTAAACTTCACAGAGCTTGGAAAGAAATCACTTAAACTGCATTTTTGAAATTTTCATCATCACGCACAACCTTTACCTGGACCATCTATTTCTCTATGAAATAAAATTTGTGTGCATTAGAGGTTCTATACTGAATACTAGAATATAGTACTAGTGGTAATATGACTTCTAATACTTCTGAGTTTGTAATTAACAGATTGCTGATACAGACAAGCCATAAATACCATCTTCCAATGACAGAAGCTAAAAGGACAAACAGTGGCATAAAAATCCTTGGTGTAGAATAAAAACATTCCAAATCAGCATTAATATTGCTGGGGGATTTACAAAATGTGGTCGCTCACCAAAAGCATTCTCAGACACACCTCAAGCACAAAGTACAAAACCATTCTCAGTGAAATCCATCTGAAAACTTTGGAACCTGTAAGAGTTCAAATGAACAAAAAAATCCAACTGAAGAACCAAAATGACTGCAAAAATGAAAAAAAAAATTACTCCTGCAGAGTGGGCTTAGTGGTGCAAGTTCATCTTGAGCCTTTGGAGGTCGCAGGGCTCTCTTCTCACAGAAGTCCATATCCATTTTTCCTGGGATACCACCATAAAAACACCTCAACACCTCTCCTTTTACACCTCTAAAGCCAGTACCACCTTAAGAAAACCTATGCCAAGTGTAAGAGCTTGATTTTAGAAACATAATACTGGGCTTAAATGGGTCAGTCAAATAGCCAAGAGTACTGGCAGGTGTTTACAATCACCTGGCACCTGAATTAATACTTCACTGAAGGAAGGGAAAACTCTCCAGCGATATCCGAAGGCTCTCCACAGGCTCAAGCAAACATTCCTGCACCTCACACAAACCCATCTCACTGGATTATTACTGGAAATTATAGCAGTGAGACGTTCTGATTAGAAAAAGGAGAGCTACTTTCTGGAGAATGAACTGGCACTTACGGCTACATCCTGGCACGGCCTTAACTTGAGGAGTGACAGGCAGGAATCCGAAGCAACCAAGTTATTTTCCATCTCTAAACCATCATCTAGAGGTGCCCCCACTGACAACAAATCAAGAGCGAGCAGCCCTTTATGCCTGAAGTTAATCCTTCTGAAAAACCTCACAGAATGGGGTTCAAGAGCCTGAACAATGGCCAAGAGCCATGATCCAATGCCTATTTCCACTTCCACTTTGAGGATCACGTACTGGAAATGATCTCCACATTCTGCAGTCAGATGCTACTTCTCCCTCTTGGCAGTCTGAGTGCCAAAAGGTGCATTGGACAGAATGAAAGCACAGTCCATCCTTAGCTTTTTGTTTGGTTTTCTTCCTAATCCACACCTAGAAGCAACTTCTATCTCTAGCTGCCTTAACTGACCTTTGTAAAGGTGCACTGGATAAACTGTGATCCTCCCACTATCAGTAACAACTATTTCCATGGTGCATCCCACATGGGAATATTATTCTATTTCGCCCTAAGCAGCATGTCTTAGCCTTTGCTAAGGCACAGGTCGCAGTCCAGAAGGAGGACACACACTCAGCCCCAGTCACAAAGCCAACAGGGCTTTGAGGAGACTCAGCAGAGGAGGTGTTTCCCTTTATGCAAGTTACTTGTCACTTCATGACCAATCTTCACAGCTGCAACAACATTTCTAAGGTTACAGAGGAATTCAAAGGCAACTAAACACCCCCCTCCATTAGCATTTATAACAAAATTAAGAACCAAATTGTTGTGCCAATCTTACCTGTAGCACGTGCAAGTCAGGTACTTCCCCCACCAGTGATGATCTTGCAGAGGTGGCGTCGGGAGAAGCAACTGGAACCTGCAGCTCCCCAAAGCTTTGCATGTCAGCGACTCTGAGTTTGTGCCAGGTGGAACTTTGTAGATGTCAGTGCTTGAACAGTCTCAGAGACTCTCGGTGCTTGTTGGGATAAGACCAGCATAACTAACTTTTTAACACACCACTAGGTCTATATATACTACAGGGCAAGAGGAAATGGCCTCGAGTTGTGCCAGTGGAGATTTAGATTAGGCATCAGGAAAAATTTTTTCACTGAAGGCACTGGAACAGGGCTGCCCAGGGAGCTGGTTGAGTCACTAACCCTGAAGGGATTTAAAAGGTGTGTAGATGTGGCACATAGGGACTGGTCTGGTGGTGACTTGGCAGCACTGGGTTGATGGCTGGACTCAATGATCTTAAAGGTTTCTTTCGAATCTAAATAATTCTATGATTTAAAAACCCCCAAAAAACGCTATGAAACACTGCTGCAGTAACAAGTGCTGTGGGCAGTTTCTCAGCAGTTCACACGAAACCTTGCCGGCCCTGGCTTAAGCTGGTGCATGAGATGAATAAAGCTGCTCTCAAAAGCCAAACACCATGGGTGCTGTGGTGAAGGCGTACCCCGACACGTACAGTGAATCACTTCAGGGTAAGGAAGAGAAAGCGAAGGCTTGTGTGGTAGCGTTTCCCATGACGCTTTCTACCAGACAGGTCGACCTTTATCTGAGATCAAAGGCACCGGTGGCTGGGGATTTCTTCAGCTCCTGTGCAGGGACTGTTCACAAAGCTCTCTGAAGACGCGCAGCCCGTGCGCCGCTGCCTCTTGCCGTCACTGTGCGGGCTGGGGAAAGGCACACAGGAAATCCTCAGTTACAAATAGAACCTGGAGTTTTCACTTCAGGAGATAACATCAGTTTTTCTTAGAGGCAGAGGAGACAGTAAAAGGCAGCAGCCAGGCAAACCTCCAAGAACAAAGGGACAAACCTCGCTGTGAACCTGCCTCATGAACATTTGAATGTGGAATCAAAGCACCGGGGGAAACACTGCAGAGAGAGGGGTTTGGTCTGTACCCAAATTCATCACAAATTAAACAGAAAGAAAACACCAAGGGCTGTAAAATAGGCTGAGAGTCTGAGAACACACTTTCCCTTCCCCATCTCTTGCATTGTATCAAAGAAACTGGTATTTTCCTTGGGTAACCAGAGGCAAAACTTCACTCTCTCACTTGCTGTGGGTAGGCCACAGCAAGGCTCTTTATATTCCACCACTCCTTTGCTATACAGGCAACTGGTACCTTTACACCTCTCCTTCAGGTATCCATAGTTATTGTTTTCTAATCAAGTTTAATCTTCCTTGGAGAACTGCCTCTGTAGCCTTCATGTGCAGCTGCTACAAGGGTTGCCTGCATGTGCGCAAGATACTCTGCTAAGCTACTGACCATATCTTCATTACTTTGTATTAATGGTGAACTGTTTTAGCTAATATGACTTGGTCTGCCTGTATAAACAGCTTTGTGGAAAAGGAAAATTATCATTATTGCTGAATTACCAATAATAACTTATGCAAATTACCATTCTCTGAATACCAGTAATAACTTACTCCCATCTACCATAAATTATCTGCAACGCCTTGTCTCCTGTCCTAGCGCTGAGCAAACTGTCTTTTCCAATCCACTGAGACACAATTCCTCGCACAGACACAAACCTTTCCCACTTCTGTTGAAGTGGCCGCTCCCCACGAGTGGGCTGCTTTACTGGGGGAAGAGGAGGAGCTCTCTGCTAATTTAAATACATGGCTCTGTGCATGTTTTTATTATCTAAGCACTTGTGGTGACTCGGGTGTTAGCACAGCTCCAGGAATGCCTCCTGTTTATCAGGTTGTGCAATCCGTCACTGTCAGCTGAAGGAGGTCTCAGGAGCAGCGTTTCTAATTTGATTTGAAAATATACATGGAAACCTGAGCCTGCTTTTAGCAAGAATGATGGGGTTGGCCTAATGAACACAATCTCTCTTGTCGCTCTCAAGAACAGTGTGTCAACAACCAAAGTTTAGGTTCCCTCCGTGGCTGCAGCAGCTTCTGTGAGGAAGCAGTAGCTTCACGTCTGTGTCACGCTCTTGGTTCTGCTCTACCATCAAAAGCCATTTCAGTGAGATTCTCACAGGCAAATGCAAACAGGGAGGAAGTTTCTCCATGGATCCCCTTCAAGAGAAGTTTGCAACAGGCAATTTTTCTTCATGGCAACTTCTTCCTCCAAGCGTTCATACACTTGTGTGGTACCATATGGTGCTAAGAAAGTGTGTATCTGGAGAGCCAGTTCTCAGATAGCTCAGAAGTTGTCATTGCTTTCCCACCAGAAACTGGCTACAGGAAAAGGAACATGCCACAAGAGCCACATGGATTTCTGGCCACAGCATCACCCACTTCAATATTTACAGATTTTAACTTCTCAGGGGAAAAACCAAATAAACGGCCCCACACCTTTCTTTTGCTCTTTTATGACTGAGAAGATAAATCTCTTACCACAGATCTACAAGACTACTGTGATGTCACTTTGCCGTATCCCAATAAGAGAATGATAAAATATAATTTGCTATTAACCTCTATTTTTTCATCCTTTTCCCATTTTCTTACTTCTCTGACAGATTCTGCAATTGGCAATTCAAGTATGAAGTGCCAAGACACCACATGCATGTTTGATGTGGTTTGTTGTACTCTAGAAGAGCTTGCCAGGCACATCTTGGAATTTTGCTCCATAGGAACAACAACCTGCCAAGGAATATTCAGTGTCAAAGGGATGGATTCTGTTCCTGGGGAAATCAAAGTTAACCTTGGTTCCCTTTGAGATTGAGGAAGTCAGAAGACTTTGGTATTTTGGAGACAGTGTAAAAAATATTATCCCTCAAGAGCCTTTGGGTTGAAAAGGTCAGATTTCTCCCACCGAAAAGGACTGGGAAAACCCTTGACAGTGAAGAACAGAAAACACACATGCCCCTGCACATACTGTCATGTTGCTGATGCAAACCCCCCTCATTTCCATCAGGGTGGGAGACAGGCTGCTCTAGCTCCACACAAGCCACGGGGAAAGCTTGCCCTGCCTCTGCTGCTGGCTCCCACCCAGGAGGACATGTACAGACACACACTTAACACAGGGAGGTTGTGACACCAGAAACTGTGTGTTTGTGTGTGTTGGGGGGGTGGTCCCTCTTTTAGATTCCCTCCATGACTCTCTATTTTGAAACCACTCCTGTGATTCTTGTTTCTTTCCCTGATCAATTAAACATGCTGTCCTTGAGAAGCCAAAGAATTTCAATGTACAAAGACTACATCTACTACTGAAACATACCCAGTTTAAAATATCTCAAAGCCTAGTCAGGATACTGTCCCTACTGCCTCCTAAGTTCAACAGTTTTGAAATTTAAGCAGAAAATTGAATTTCCTTGTCAATTAGCCTGCTCACTAACCTTCCAAAACACTGCAGTGATGCTGCTGCAAGGTGACATTTCTTGGAGCAGCACTGTAATACCAAAGCATTCCCAAGGGAGGGACTTCACTGTTGCCTACAGCAATCTTTCCACAGATTTACAGCAGTATAATCCAGCCTAAAAGCAGCATCTGAATAAAGATAAGAATGTCAAGTGTCCTCAGCTGAAAAACAGAAAACACATTTTATATTAGCTTAGAACTGTGGACATCATTGCCTGGCTGAACTCAGTGCTTGCAGCAATTCCCCATCCTGTTTATCAAATAAAAGAAGAAAAAAATCCCTGACAACAATTCCCTAGTGGGTTCTAGTCTTTTCTACATGGAAGGCCAGACAGAGACCTCAGCGTATTCAAGAAAGGTCATCTTCAGCTCTAGCAGATATTGAGGTCAACTGCTCAGCTATTATTTATGCCCATACCTCTCCGAGTAGTGAAATAGCTGTCACCAGCTGGCTGGATTTCAGCTCTGCAGAGGGCAATTATCAAAACCTAAACATCAATCTATTAGAATTTATACACCACTCTGTTCTCATAGCAAACCAACATGACTTTTCCAGTTCTCCTCCAAATGTCCGATTTCCAGAATATTTAAACCTTTATGCACCTAAGATCCAGTTTTCAATATATGTTACCATATTCTGAGTCTTTGCTGCAGGTATTGTACAGGGGGGAAAACAAACAAACCAACGCCACACCTTTCTCTTACTCTTTTATGGTTGAAAAGACATGGAAAAGATCTCTCACCGCAAGCCTGGAGGAGCACAGCAGCTCAGCAGTAGCACTACTCATATTTCATCACACACCAACAGTGTGAAACATGGGAAGTAAATGGAAAACAACATTTTTGGAGCTGGACTGATGTCAAGAATTACCTTTCAAAACCATCTGCTGTTTTTTTTTTTAATTTGCCACATGAAAAAACTACAACTTTGAGTCAATTACAAACACTCCTGTAGACTCATTAGCTCCTGCAGACTTAATTTTCCAGGGTGCCAATTGCTATACAGTAAAAGTGCTCAGCACTTCTTAGGAAGACACAGAAACAATCACTTGCTCAGAGAGTTCTTTCTAAGGCAGGAAGGAACAATTCCTATTGTCAGATCTCCCTGGGCAAAGAAAAGTGGTTGAAAGGAAGGACCATGCCAGGAAAACCAAGCTGAGATGCTGAGAACTGCCAAGGCATGCATTTTCTAAATCACATCCCTCTTTCCACATGCTGTTAGGTAGTAGGATACCAATATGTATCCTAGTTCATATTTATAAAGATGCAAAGCTAACGTGAGAGATGTAGTAAATGTGGAATTATTCCCTGTTTGCTCCTTGAGGAACAGCTAAAGGATCTCTACTGTTCCTGTTAAAGGTAGTTTAGACAGGAGACAGTTGGTCCATGTCCATCAGCTCTGTTTTAAACTTAGGCTTCGGACTGAAATTAAAAAAAGCCTGAAAAAAATATTTTCTCTGTGTATTTCATGACAGGATAAGCTCAGCCAAAGCTTATGAATGTAACTGCATTACTTGTTTGTTTGAGGAAACTTGCCATGTTCCAGATCACCTCCACATCATCAATATTTTCAGCGCCAGTGGCTGCTCTGCTGAATCCTGTTGAGGAAAACAATCCTTCCTGGCAGGGAATGGGAAGGAAGCAGCACAACAACGCCTCTGTTAAGAGAGATGACTTCCAAAGGTGTCACAAGAAGAGCTGACTAAGATAGTAGTTCCGGGGAAGGACGAAGGTGGAAAGGACAGAAGTTGGCAAGAGCTCAGCAGGAGTAGATCGATACAGTCGGATTGATGTTTTGTCAGGAAAGTGTTAAAAGCTTCTTTCACATTTCACAAGACAATTTATTACTGTAATTCCTCTGTTTTCAGCACCTTTCCCCCTGTATCCAAACACCATGCTTGAAACCACTCTGTTCCAAATTATTGTCTGCTGTGAGGTAAGTGAACACCATCTATGGTGAGACAGGCAGTGACTGAGCTCCTGGAACACAAACCGCTTGTGGCATAGGCCATATCGTCTTATTATATATATTACTTATTAGCAGTCATTAAATTAATTGCTGTATTTGTAAGCAACTAACAGGCTGATAGCACCTGTGCTGAGGGGGTGGCTTGGTGGGAAGGCCTAGGAAGGAGCAAACCTGCCTCTACCCCTGCTCCGAATGCGCCGTCGCAGAAAGGCTTTGGCCAGGCTACATTCTGTTCTAACTTTGTCTTTCTCTGTTTCCCCACCCAACTTCACACAAATTCTTACAAAGGTTATGTACAGACTTGTACAAAATGGAGACTGACACTGGCTCTTGGAGGGTTTCCCAGAGCAAGTTTAACAGAGATTATATAACACATTACATCTGTGTTGGTTGGTTGGGGTTTTTTTATTTTTAATATAGATGTTATTACACTACCAGTTTGTCCTTCCTAGCTTAACCCTCCAACCACCTTTTCAAAATAGTAAATTATGTTTTGCAGAGATTAAAAACCCGAGGTTATGATGTGAGTTTTGTTTCCAGCCCTCACTTAAGACAGGACAAGTGTGTTACAACTGGAGGGTCTCAGCAAGTGATAACCACCACTATTTTCCTTCCACACACGCTCTACTATCAAAGCCATGAGGGGGGATCCTTAACTGATGGAACAGTGGAATTTTAGAGCTAACATAGAACTTTACTTCTATATCCTATTTTTAAGTCAGACATCTCAAAGTAGTCTGCACAGCTTGGGCTCAACTTCTGTGGCTGTGACCCTTCCTCTCAAGACAATCCAGTAGGATAAATCCAGCTTAAAATCATAGGGCACTTATTAAGGATATTGAGTATTCTCAAAAAATGAGGCTAAGCCACATCCTAATAGAACTGACTGCAAGATATAAAGCCCACCTTTGTGCAAAGCCATCTCCAAGATGCTCTCTTATTGTTGCTGTGGGTTTTCCTTCTCCATCTAATTGTTTTTCTTGTGGAGTTTACAAATAAACAATGAGTAGACTTAAGAGGAAAAGAGGAAATTTCTCATACATGCTTTCTACTAATTTCTTTTCCTCCCCACTTCTCCTCAGATTTTTATTCCCCCAACTTTTCCTCTTCTCATTGAGAAAAGGGGCAGAATTCCCCTCCTCTCTCTTGATACCACTACTGGACTCTAAATTTCTGAAAAAATCAGAAAAGGAGGATCCAAGTCTTACCTTTTTTGGTTCTGAAGTAATCTCTGCCACTTTCAATGCACTTCAAGTGTTTGAAAGAGTCAAGCTCCAGAAACAGAGCTGCTACTCCAGTGCTGATGTGGTTAATGAGATCAAAGCCAGATTCCACTTTGCGCTTAGCAGTGAGACACTTCCTACCACAGGGCCAGGGTGACTGCAGCCCTCTTTCAGCTCACCTAAATCAGCATCAAAATAGCACAAATCAGCCCCTACTCTGGTTAGAATCGGTATTCCCACTTTCTGTCTCCTTCCAACTCCACCACGCCCCACCTTTCCACAAAAGCCAGTCAGTGATGGATTCCAGGGAAATTTTTCTAATTCACATGTTTATTTTCAAGCATTTTATCCATCTACTCCCTCTCCCACCCTCCCCTCGCTGTCCTTAATCAGTAAGGGCTTCACGTGCTCCGAAGCCAGCGCTTACCTTCTCACCCAGCAGACAAAGCGATCCCAAATTCAGCTCCCCAACAGCCAAGAAGGTAAAGAACAGCTCTCCCAACATCTTCTCTTAAGTCTCCCAAGCCAGCCAGTGCAGGAAGGGGCCTAACAAAGCTGCATGCAGCCAATTGTGTTATCAGGGCACTTGGCACTACCAGCTGATCCTTGATTACTATTCATCCCTCGGGAAAATAAAACACCCCTTTGTAGTAAAAGTGTAACCGGTTACTATGAGGCATTACACATTAACAAAAGCAGCTTTTTACCAAAATCGCAGATGATGAAAGCCTGGAAGTGGAATCAGACCAAGGTAACCAGTTGTTTCTGCATGTTTCAGATAGAAAGCTGACAGTTTAACCAAGATTTCCACAGTGCTAAGAAGAAAGTGGTGGGTGAGTGGTGTCACGTATTTGTGCATAAAGTGGTAGTGAGTTCTGTAAAACAAATTTCAAGGATAAAATTGTAGCAACCTTTGTGGTGTAGCATCCTACATATGCTACTGCCAGCACTGCAGCAACCTCAGTTTTCGCAGGATCTTGAACATTTTTAACAGCTCTTTTTACCGCTTTTGCGCTTTTCTTGCAATCCACACAGACACTTTCAATATGCTTTCAGATTTTCCTTTCTTTTTTAGCCTAAGAGTACAGCTCATTAAAGAGCACAGCTCTCTGAAAGGCAGACTTTACATTAGGCAGAAGGGTAGAATTTGCTGGCTTGGTGGAATAATCCCTACTTAGGTGGTGAGGAAGCATTCCAGAATATTAAAGGATTTGTTTGTTTACTAATCTACTTAAGCAGCCACAGGCTTTAACACCCACAACTTGTGTGCTTTAGGGATCTTTCATGTCCATGGCCACTCTCACTGCCACAGCTCTGCATTAAAGCTGCAGATTCAGACTGCAAGCTGCTGATGGGACACCTGGAAAGAGCTTCATGGCTTTGGTCCACCCACCCACCAGATCCTGCTCCACGTTCCTGTATTTTAGGTGCAGTAGCAAGGCACAGGTCACTCTGCTTGTCACATGCTGTGCTCCCTCATGCCACCCACCCAACTCTGGGATAGGACAGCGATCCAGGCACCAGGAACCCTCTCACAGGCACTGCAAACGAGGCTGTGTGAGCTCGTTTCACACCCTCAGTTTGGGGAGAACTCGCTGACAGGGAAGTGGGGTAGCTTTAAAGGCATTAAGCAGAGCAGGCTTGGTGTAAGCAGCTGCCCCTGTGTGAAATCCGAAGCTCTTGCCAGCAGTGTGGAGGAAAGACATGACCTCATTATTCCACAGCCCAGATAATCCGTTCCTGGATAAAGTGAGAGCTGACAAGTGTTTCACCTTGAATGTTATCAAAGCCCTTTCCACACTTGGCTGATGCAGAGCCATTTTACCAAACAGGGATGTGAAAACTCCTCGTTGTTAGCAAAGGAGATAAAAAAATCCCTGGGGTACATGTTAAATGCCACACACACACAGGTATGAGAGAAAGAGACCAGCAGCATTTCCAGAACCATTTATGCAAACTGGATATATTTGCACAAGTTGGTAAAATATTTTTCTCAATATACTGAAGGTTGCTGCTCTCAATTCCTTCCATCTACCTCAAGGCACTTTCTCTATGTGAGTGCTGAGGGCCTCTCCTACACGACAGCTGCCCCATCAGCACCTCCACATAGGTAGTTCAGCTCTCAGCTGGAATAAATCACTGTCTGGACTATCTTCTAGTGTCTTCCCAATGGTTGCCAAGAGCGATTCCACTCCCCTAATCTTTTAGTTAGAGGAACGCAAGCTTCACTGACATGGATTTTACACAGGCACACACAGACAACACGCTATCCTCCAGTTCTGTTGGAAGGGTATCACAGAATCATTTAGGTTGGAAATGAACATTTAAGATCATCCAGTCCAACTGCTGGACCCACAATCAGTTTGAGCAATGGCTCCACGTTAGTCCAAGGGGAAGGAATGTCATCTGGTTGCCATTGCCTCCTCTCGCAACACCTGCGCTCTCGCTGGAATCCTGCCACGCAAACACAGAGAGGGGCTCTCTCCCCCCTCATCCCTCCAGTCCTTGGCAGGCCAGTTAACAGAGAAAACACACATCTCCCTCTCCTATCGGGGCTCTGGAGCTGTTGGATTTAAGCCTGCGTGCAAGAATGACACCATTTAAAATGTTTAACACACAACACATAAAGCCCTGGTGAAAACGCGCGGCTGAGTTTCCAACAGAGGAGGTTAATAAATGAACAGGTTGCACCTGCAGAAGGAGCAGACACAAACCCCAAGATCAGGAGGAGGTTTCAGCTGAAATATTTCTCTTCCAGATGTTGACCTGCCAAATGGGCAAAACACGCCCAGCCACAACATCAATTCTGCCTCTTGCACCTAGTCCCTCGGAAAAGCTCCTTATCAAACTGCACACTTCAGACCACCTGTGGTATTGTCTTCCATGTCAAGGAAAAAAGAGCATCAGCAAAAGCAAAAGATTTTGGGGTTCCTAGGAGATAAAAATTACTGTGATTCACTACAACCGTAACAACAATACTAAATACAAATACGAAGGGGTCCCAATGTAAAACTGATTTTCCAAATGTAACTCTGCTCCCACTGCAAATCACTTCCTATGCCCCAGAGTGCATCAGCACGGGAGTAATCCCAAGGCTCAGGAGTGTGAATGGAAGCACTGTCAGTTTTATCCCAGCTTTGGGATCACAGGAAGCAAGGCAAGTTCTTTGTGCCTGCTTTTCACTAATTCTTTCAGGGCCTTTTGCCAAGGTTGTGACACCTTCCAGTGGGTGACTCTTCATCTTCGAGGTCCAATTCCTCCCAAGTTCTAGCACTATATACTAGGATACCACAACCCCTGGGCACTGGCATTTCGAGTGCTGGCAGTTCAGTTTCATCCACACATCAGCTGCTTTCTCTGGCAGAGCCAGAAACAACCAGAAACCCTCAGGGTCAGGCTCCTCACAGCCCTGACTGCAATAAGCAGCGAAGTTGTGCTGCCCACCAACCTCTGTCCATCACTGAACTTCATCTTCCTGGGCACTAAAGGGCAGAACACCAGATCTGGCTTCCACTTTTCCCCTCTCCACACCCCATCAGCAGAGTCTGACTCCTGCTTCACCAGGAAACGTCACTCCCAGCCTTCCATGGATGCTTAGTTCCTGGAGCATTTTTTGGCACCTGCCCACTTTCTGGACAGGAATCACCACAGTTTGACATTCAAAATCAGTGAAGAAGCTGAAAGAAAAGAGCCACCATACAGAATCCACAAAAATCAGCTTTAAGGACATAATATTTAAAAGGGCTGACAAGTCTAAATTCAATGATTTTGAATAACTAGCTTTGAAATAAATGATCTTTATTCCGTCTCTGATGTTTACCCTTGCACCTGAGCTTGGTAAAACTTCTATTTTGCTCTCATTTAGAGGCTGCAGGAAAATTATCCACAATAAACATAATTCTTCTTTCCAGGATTAAGAACTGTATATCATACTTGCAGGGAAAATCTGTTTTATGCATTAGGCAGGACACGGGACTGAACTTTTTTTCAAGTTAAGTGAAGACAATTTTGCATTTTGATCATAAATATTCTCCTGGTCATTTCTGGCCAAACTGTCAAAAGACATTTTATGCCGTTTTGCAAGAGGTTGTTATTGGAGGAAAAAGGTAGATTTTGTGTTTAAACAAAATGTGCCTGAAACGTTGAAAAGTTGATTTAATGTTAACAATTCTGCGACTCAAGCAGTATTTGGGCCAAAAAACAGCTCCAAAAGATAAGAGCAGGCAGGAAAAAGACTGTGTTTCTGAAGAACGTAAAGAAGTAAGCCTAGGAAATCTAAGCAGTTAAAAAGAGGATGGGACAGAGATGTTCTTCTCAGATGCCTGCTCTGCTGAGGTTCACTGAGCCTCAATCCTTTTATTAAAATTAAATCTCATGGAAACACAACAAGAAAAGCCAGCAGAAAAGAGAGAGAGAGCTTCTGACTTTGAGTTGCTCTGCAGCACAGAGGTGTTGCTTTTATGGGATCACGCTGCAAAAGATGTGAGTCGGTGCCAAGGCACGAGGCATTCAGCAAAACACGTTGTGAGGAGTCAGCTCTGAATCAAAACTCGCTCCTGTAAATGACAGGAGATGCTCCTGGAGTGCTCTGTCCTACAGTGCCCTCATCAGTAAATTCCAACAAGAGGCTCAGGGTGCAACAGCTCTCACCAAGCTGGATTATGAAAGGGCTCCACTGCCCCTGTGTTTTGACGAAAACTGAATTTTTGGTCATTTTCCAGAATTCTGATAAGCAGGTTTCAATTTGCTCATCCACAGTAGCAGTGATCTGTCTTTAGGAAAGAGACAGGGAATCATCATACCTTCCTTTAAATCTCAATTTATCAGTGCCTTGGGATGGAGTAAGATCCTGACTGGCATCAGACTGGCAAAGTTTTCCAAACAGAGACTTTTGGGAGCAACAGACACCTCCTGGGGACTTTGCAAATTGTCATCGCTTTTTTTTTAAAAGAATATCTTACTTTTTTAAAAAATCAAAATCCACAAACCCAAGGATAAAAAGGGGAGCTTCCTACATTTAAAATCACTTCAGGCATATGGGTGTTTATCAAGAGATTTGGTGCCCTGCGGATAAATGTGGCACCATACAGGTACAAGGATAAATGTTTGCAGGGATGGGATGTTTTCCAAGGCACAAACAGCAGACATGGGCCAGCATTCTCTCCTAATGTCCTAAAATTCAATGTGCAAAATTTCCCTCTGATGGCAGCAGGATTCCACAAAGGGACAGGGCAGCCAGCTCCCACCTGCCTCTCTTGTAGTTTTGCAGTTCACCTTCACTCCTTGGTGCATGTTCCCAATAAATTTGAGTACTTCCCAAGAAATGGCCATCTAGTTTTAACACTCATGTGGAGCACCACATAGTGTTATTTTTAGGCTGCAAAATCACAAACAGAATTCATTATTGGCAGTGAAAACTGCAGTCTCTCTTTCCTCCCTTCAGGAGCAGACACTGGAGTGAAGTGCCAGGGGATAAAGGTATGGCATTTAATTTCTGGAAACCTCAAAAATTTAATGGTTATGATGAATGGTTCACATCCTAAGCTCCAAGCTGGAGTACGTAGAATTTAGAAAAGAAGGATAAAGTAGTTTCAGATGCAGTCTTGATCCCCAAGGCAACTTTTCCAGTTTATAATTTTCTTAATTCCCTCTGTCTGTTGGACTATTAAAGAGTCAAACAATGAAAAAAAGAAAAAAAACCTCACGCACATCAGCTGAACTAAGTAAAGGACCCCCTTTTCCTCATCTTCTAATCCTTTATAGCAATAATAAAATTAAAGGCTAATTACAGCAACAATAGGTTAGAATGAGAATAATAAAAATGCTGTTATTTAAAAATAGAAGATTTCTGTTTAAAAGCTACAAAATGTCTACAATGTGGAATTAAGAGAGAAAAACCATAATCAAGGTGAAGAAATTACCTTTCTGTTGAAGCTTGTGTTGGTTTGGGTTTACCTTTCCCTCAACTTTTTATGTCTGGACTAGAAAAGCTCAGCCTTTCTGTTGTGGGGAAAAAAGCTGAATATTAGTTTGCTTAACTGCATTTCATCCTGAGTACAAGAGCAGAGAGCCCATGAGGACCTGTCATCGTTTCAATAGACAATATAACAAAGAAACAACTTGAGGAGATTTTATCTGTCCCTGAAGTATTTCGTGGTCATTTATAACAGTTTTTGCAAGGAGGTTTTCTCATTCATTAATTAGGATTCATTAAGGATTTTAAGTGGCCAGCTTTAAATTACCTATTTCTTTATCAACATTCCTATTTATTTTGATGGAAACAAACATCAACAACGAGACTCTCGCTGACACCTGGCAGTAGGTTCAGGTTAGAAGGGGTGAACAGTTTTTCAGGTGCCTACCTGCCAGCACGTCTAAAAAGGAGTTGGTGAAGACCAGACATAAATGTTTGGCTGTAATCAATCAGGATGTCTCGGCTTTCTCTCACAAAGCCTGTTTGGCAGCTTTGCTGGAGATCATAAATCAAAAGATTCACCATAATTTTAGGCATTTTTTGTAATGAGGCCACTCCACAGGTCTGCACGTCACTGGGATGGTCCCTGGAATCAAACTGTGGTTGAGGCAGGAACAAATGAAGGCAATAATAGCATTTGTTGCTTCTCTCTTTAAAGCCAAGAATCCACCAAAAATTCAGAATTTGATCTTTTTTTTTTTGTTGATACGTGGATATACAACTGAGATAAACTGACTTAAACCAGAAATCTGACTACCTCTAAAAGGCAGGTTATACCACTGAAATGGTAAAATCTAAAGTATAGGACAATGTCTATGACACTCAGAACTTCCACAGCAACTTTTATTACAACAATTCTGCATTAAGTTAACTCCAGACACTCCACTCACTCACAGTACAAAACTCTTTGGCTTCTGACAGCTTTACAAAGGAAATCTGCCATTCACACAGTGAATGGGTTATGTATTAATTTGCCTTTCAGAGCGCGTGCAGTCCACTTTGCTGCTGGTAATCTGCATAAAACTGGATTAACGAGTCGGGAATCCTCGGGCTCACAACCGTCAGCGCGCTCCGGAAGTGCCGGCCCGTGATAGATTTGGCATGGATGTCTTCCTGGAGAGCTAGGAGGGCTGCTTCCCTGCAGACTGCTGTTATCTGCAAAGAAACAACAAAAAAACAACCACATAACATTATTATTATTATTATTATCATCATCATTATTATTATTTACATTACTCGAAGAAAGAGAATACAAGAACATCAAATCACGCCAAATGCCAGATACTCACATGTAGAGTTTTTCCCAATTTTTTTTTTTTTTTTTTTAAATAAATGAGGTTGTGGGCGATTAGGACATCCAAAAAACAGGACGTAGCTCGAAATTCAAACCACAGTTACATTACATTTCACATTACAGCATGCTGCAAATTAACTCGCTAATCATATTACCTTGTGTTAAACTCCCCACAACACGTGATAAATTCAAATCCCAACCACCAACGATACATTTTTCCATCCCCAAAGTGCAAGAGCAGATATTCCCAGGCTCTGCAGGCACTTTTCTTTCCCAGCCTTGCACTGGGAAAGAAATAAAAACAACTAATTCCGAAAGGAGGCTCGGAGGAGAGGGGTGTGTGGAAGGGGAGGAGGGTTAAGGTCTCATACCCCGCAATGTGTTTTTAAGCTCTCTGGACTTCAGACAGCGGAAACAGACTGATGCCAGTGTCACTCTAAAGACACATTACTGTGGTGAAAGGAGCTTGTGGAATGAAAAGAGATATTGTGATTTCCAGTGCAACAGGGAAAACAGTGATTGATATTGACTGCTCCCTTATATCTGTAAATGAAAGAGCCAGCTGAAACACATTTGTCCAGCTATTCAGCATATTTTCTCTGTTTGTTCACTTACTGAAAGGAGTTCCCCCGCTTATGCTCTGCTAATGGTTGCCAAAGCCGTTTAGTAGCTTTTTAGGGGATTTAGCAGCATGTTTAGGAAGCTTTCACAAGAAAACATGCATGGATTTAGATGGCTTTGTCAAGTTACAACAATATTACTATTAGTTCTGTGCTGCTCTAATGAGCACCAAAGCTAAACACTGCTGTTACGCATTTTAATGCTTTTCAGGGCTTCAGAGACAGCTGAACGTGGAAGCACAGCTGAGATTTAGTGCACCAGCTTCTCATGGAGATCAGTAATACATCACCCAGAAAGTTAACAGAGAGGCCCTGGTCTTTCTGTGCAGGTTTTTCTCTGAGCAGACATTGTGACTGTGTCCCCATCTCTAACAGGAATATTAAGCTACTTAAAGAAAAAAACCTGCACCAGATCAAACGCTCCATGCACTCACTCCCTGCCTGCCACTAAACCCGGAATTCTCTCACGGGGAGAAGACTCTTGATGGAAAAACAGATCCCAAGCATCCTGGACTCTGAAACTGTGTTGGCCTTTGAAGGAGGGGTCCATTTCCCCTTAATACATAGATAGTGCACTAAGACCACAAAATGAGGAGACCCTCTGGAAGTTTTCACTGGCTGTATAAAACATACCCAAATGCAGTCCAGCAGGGTTTGACTGCCCCATTCTTCTCATGGAGGCCATCACCCATCCACAGCACAAAATGCTGAAGCGAGGTGTCCCTGACAAGGTGTTCACTTGTCAGCAGCTGTTTTACTGAAGGAGAAGCTGAAGGAGACACAAATTGCCACATCCAAAACCAAAGGAACACCACTGCCAATCCTATTTCTTCCCATTTCATTTGTACACTGATACACTAAGGAGGAATTCACCCACAGGCTGGTAATTCTGATGATGCTTTCACCTGCTCTCTATGCCCTGCCAACACTATCAGCAACAGTGATGATAATTAACCTCCAAAGGATTTTGTTTTGTTTTAATTTTATTCTTAAAGACTGAGCTGCAAGTTCTGTGATAACGGAAAATCACTAGACGTGAGGAAGCACCAGAAAACTGATTATTTTTGGCTCCTCAAAAGCATTTCAGCTGGTTTTAAGGGATGAGGAAAGACTTTTAAGGCATAAATTATTGTTCTCCTTTTTCCTGGCTGCATTCAGAATTTTTGTGGACTAAATATTTTCTGTATTATTGAGTAATAAACAGCAGGCGTTACAGCACAGTGTTGAAAATTTAAGCCCTTGTGTCTGGTCACAGAGTCACACGGAGTTGTTTCCATTCCTTGGCTAACCCAGGGGATCAGGTTTCTGAGGTAAGAGATTCAACAAGGCAAGTTTGATTATTTTTCTTTGTTCAAGTATGCAAACTTCAAAAAAAAAGAAAAGTCCTCACAAGCATTCTCACTAGCTGGTAAAGCTAAATCACTCGTGGAAAGCAAACACAAGTAGTAGTGCAGCCACAGTGACAGGAGAGTGAATTCATCTGGTGAACTAGGCCTTTTTGGCCGAAGGTCACCAGTGTGTCATAGAGACTCCTTGTCACAGCCGCATTAGGACATTTCTTACAAGACGGAGCAACAGAAAGGTTTTTAAAAGTCATTTCTGTGGATTGAGGCAAAAAGAGAAGGCAGCAGAAGGGGCTGTAACTGACAGCAGAGGAAGGAAACCCTTTGCAGCAACACACGGATCTTTCCCAGGCTTAGCAGCATTCCAAGCCCAGAAGCTGCATCCAGATCATCAGCTTCAAACCCCTGCAACAGGCCTATCCCCAGTGAAGTTCTCCTGCGACTTTCCTAAATCACTTCTCCTTTTGGCCTCTACAAGATCATCCTGTATCAAGTGCCACGGTCCAATCACACCTTAGATAATAAAAGCACTTTTGTTTGTATTAAACCTGCCAATTTCAGCAAGTCCTCCTAGTCCCTGTGTTATGAGAATGGTGATTCATCTGCTCTTCCCTGTTCACCTTCCCTGTACCATCGATGGTTTTACAGAGTTTTATCTCATCCCCTCTCAGTCAAGTCTTTGCAAGCTCAAGAGTCCTCAGTGACTCAGACCTTGCTCCTGCCCAACCTGTCCATCCTTCCTCCCATCTGCCATCGTTGCCTTGGCTAGTTCTGCCCTGAGCTCCCACTGCTGAGTGCCTGAAGCTGTGCAGGGCATGGAGGGGGCTGTACCAGGCCATAGCTGTGTCCCTGGATTGCATGCAGTTCCTTTCCTATCACTGTATTTGTACCAGGAGGATTTTTCTCAGAAAATTATTCACATTGCCTCCAGCATCTTTTCCCAAGTGACGATATCTAATTTAGGCTGAATTATTAGTGTATTTGAAGCTTGGGTGATACTCTTTTTTTCTCCACTGCATTTAGTAGGATGAATAGCCTCTGCCTACCTCTATAAATGAATGCTGAGAACCAACATTACCTACCTGCAAGGCAATTCTTAATGAGTTTCAAATACAAATACAAGGGATCATCATTTTTACCTTTTCAGTACACAAAAAAAAAAAAAAAGACAAATAAAAGTGCAGTCTTTTGGATCCCTATGTGTGGAGAGAAACAGGAATAACATCCTAGTCCTGTTCCAAAGGCAAAAACACATCTCACTATATGGAGGGACAAAACAGATATTTTGTGATTGCATCTGAATCCAGAGTGGCTTTCAGCACCCACTGCTAAGGCAGTAATGAAGACATGAAGTGATTGTCAGAGATAACAGTGATTAAACAGCAACACACCAGGCAGCAGGTAATTAAGCTGTAACTACTGTAACTACATGGGTGCTACTGCAGCAATAAAGAGCCACCCAGGTGGGGTCGAATGCTGCCGAATCTAAGTACCAGCATATCCTCTAGTCTGGTTATTATTATTATTACAAAAGAAAGTTTAACAAACAGAATTCTCATTTTCAATGGAGTCAGAGCAATTTACTGACCGATGTGTTCATCTGCTGCCTGCAGCTGTCTCTTAGTATAGGAATAGTTTTGAATTCATGTATGAAAAACAGTACAATACTTCCTTAAAGGACTGATTTATCATCTCAGGAAGTGCTTTAAGATCAGAAAATAAACAATTAATGTAGAATTTTGCTTCAAAGTTAAAAAGGCACCAGAATCAAGCTATCCTGTGAGGAAAGGAGAATTAAAATTTGCTGTGTGAGCCAAACGCACAAAGATCAGTAAGAAGCAAAGCCACGCACCAGCTCACAGCTATGGTGCAAACAACGATGAGCCTCCCAGAAGAAAAGGATTTACACCTAGCCGTTCTCTCCTTCCCCATTCCACTCCCAGCAACAATAAAATGCCTGGTGCCAGTTACTGTTCCCTGAATAAACAGCATTGAGCACAAGCCATCTTTCCGCCCAAAACCAATGGTTACACTGGCTGCTTCGGCTGCGCCGATTCTCCCTCATTCTGGCATTAAGCACCAACTCTTTCCAGCGCACTCAAAGTCCTTTTCAGCTTCTTTGTGTTTAAAGTGCTCTAAATAGCTTTAAAGAATCTTTAAAAAAAAAAAAAAATCTTCTGTGTTAAAGCCTTAGGTATTTTCAAGAAAGTGGTTTTGTTAGGGCCGAGTGTGCTGGGAACACCTGTGAATGTCGGGTTTAATTGGGCTGCAGCTGGTGTCGATTGTGTGCGCCGTAACTGGCAGCCACTGCCTGGCCCTACATTGTGTTTCATTTTCCTTTTTCCTTCCTTTTTAACTCGCTCCTCCACCCCGCCAGTTAAAGTTGTAAGAGATTGTGTGTGAGAGAGGGATTAGGAGCCTGGAAACAAGAATAGTGCCCTGCGGGTTGTGAATAGCGCAAATTGGGGCGCTTCCTGGCGCAGCAGTACCTGCAAGGCCGAGCGCCCGCCGGGCACCTCAAAGGGAGCCGGGACCAGGTCTGGGGACTCGCCTTTCCCGCTCGGCCAGGGAGGGATAAAAGCTTCACACACGGCATTTGAAAAAGGCATGAATAACCCTCGGGTCTGGACATCTGCGTCTCACTCGGGCGAATTCCTGCCCTACCCCTGTGCCAGGAGCTGCTCCGTGAGAGCAAAAGACTTACCCCCACAAAACTGGGATAGCTGGAAAGCTCTCGGGACCCACCTGAGACTAAGAAAAAAGGTGGGCATGGATGCCTTTCCAAAGCGAGAAGCTGCTCCGTAGGCAGAGAGTTAGCTGGGAGAGGTTGCTGACTGTACTCTAAAATCCACATAAATAATTCAATGCAGCTCCAGCAGCGCAAGGGATTTGAAGGGGGCTCAAAGCAGTGCTGGGCAGAGATGTAAAAATACCTCGAGGTTTGTGCCACCCCCAGCAGGTCACTCCTGCTCAGTGTGGGACGCCAAGGCCCCGCTTTCCCCCTTCTCCTTTGTGCAGGCACCACCCGCTGCCGGCTGCGGGCTCCCGCCCGGCTCTTGTGCTGGCTCCGGCGCTAAGCTGGCCCTTTCATTCATCGATTCAATGCACCAGACAACTAATCCAGAAATAAAATAAAAAAAGCCTTAGCTTGCTGCTGGGGTATTGAGATGGGCTCAGGGGGGATTCGACAAGTCGGCATGGGAGGAGTGCGGAGCACAGCAAGTGGGATGTGTCGTGCTCCAGGAGCGAGAGCTGCTGGGGAGACCTGCCCTAAGTAAGAATACTATTTTAAGATGTCTCAAGTATAATTTTTTATTTAAAATCGGCTAAACTGAGAGGGTCTTAGCTGCTGAGAGGTGAAGTTTTTGATGTGTTTCAAAAAGGCTTAAATGTAGTACTTCCCTTGTGTTTCAACTTCCCCGTTTCATGTGTAAACCAAGGAAAGACAAAAAAACACGGCTTTTTTCTCTTCTCTGCGCAGAGAAATTGTTACAGATTGCCACTAATCTTGTTCTGTATAGAGGAAAAAGTTTCCAATACTATGGAATTATTGATCACCTTGTGATAAATTTTGACCTATCTTTGAAAAGCAAAGAATCACCCTGTATGTGCATCTCTTCATTCTGTTCAATTCTATGATCTGTAGATTTAAATGGGATAGATCATAGAATCAAAGACTAGTTTGGGTTGGAAGGAACTCTACAGATTAAGGTTCTAGGTCCTCTGCCATGGGCAGGGACACCTTCCACCAGACCAGGTTGCTCAGAAACTGGCTTTGAACACTTCCACATATGGGGTATCCACAGCTTCTCTGGGCAAAATTATACAATTATACATTTGGGCATTTTGTAAAGGGAAGATAATCTGTTCTAACCAGAAAATGATGAAGCGTACTAGCATCATGCTTTTCAGACAGTATCCATTCACTCCTCAGATTCATGTACTGAACCATGGGAGCTATGAAGTGGATTTGCTTAGGATATGATTGCCGCTCCATAAAATTTTCCCAGCTGAAGTGTGCAAGGCCCTCACAGGCCACACAAGTGCCTCAGTGAGACAGAGGCTTCTTTGATCTCTAAGCAGCTATGTTGTAAAATGTTATTAGCTTTCCTCAAGCTAAAGCACTTACATCTCTATGGTTCTGTATTTAGGAACACTGCCCTGGAATAGATGAGTTCCTACCCTCACCAATGATAGTCTGTAATTAGATATTATTTTTTATAAAAATATAGACTTCTTTCTTCCTTATTTTTTAAAGAGGCATTCAGTATGAGCATGCACTGGATTGGATACTTTACAACAGGTCTGGACTGATGAAGCAGCATCTTTGCAATTCTTAAAATGGAAAGGACAGGTATTACTTTTTGAGCAACCTGGTCTAGTGGAAGGTGTCCCTGGCCATGGCAAGGGGGTGGAACAAGATGATCTTTCCAGTCCCTTCCATTCCAAACCATAAACCCAGGATTATGTGCATCCTGCATCTCTGAGCAAATGATCTCTGCTATTCCTGATTCCTTTCATGAGAAATTGTTAAGCACATGTAACCAAATAAAGCCAGCTCCTTTAATGATGTCTGTAAGTGACCTTAGTTCAGAGCAGTCTGCCCCAAATCTTCACAATTTAATGTACCATTTGCTTATTTGTGTAATTTTGTGGCCTGATGTGCAGGTGACCACGTGTGTAAGTGTCCACAACTTACCTGAGGTGCTGCACAGGGACACAAAGCCTTCTTGCCGCCTGAATACATCTGATTTGACCAGGATGGGGGTTCCCACTCAGCCCTTTCCATGATGGCCACAGCAAAGACCAAGTCCTCCTTCTGCCCTCTCCGCCTGGTCTCAGCCAGGCTTCAGATTCAGCTGAAGGTGAGCCAAGAGCTAAACCAGACAACTGGCCAGCTGCACTTGTGGGACAATCATGGCAGCAATTAATGAGGCAGAGTGACCCCGAAATGCTGCCTTTAATTGCCCTTCCAGCGCCAGAAACTGAGCAGGGGCTGTGCCCGGGCAGCAGACAGCATCACATGTATCAGTAGCTCCTGTTATTCTATAAAGCTCACACACGCCCAGGGAAGAGAAAGATGAGGTATGTAGCCAAAATTAGGTGTATGTATCATAACTCCAGCACATGATGACAGCTAAGGGGAATAAAGCAGAGCTCTCAGTGGTACATGCTAAGTGTCATCACACATACCTCTGCTCATCCCGACATGTTCTAACAGAGCGAAGCCTCAGCTCCATCTGCAAGCTTTCCTTTTTTCTTCCTTCCACTCTCTTAAAAAATATTACTAGATGTGGTATCCTTCCAAGCAATGTACAAAACATGTAAATTCTGATTTCAATTTTGCAACTACAAGCCCAAAACGCAGCTATTTTCCAAGAGGCATTCTGCCGATATGGCTCCCATCACTTTGGCAGAGACATGGCATAGCTACACCTCTCACAAAGGAATTCCGTAACAAAACGAGTTTTTACATGCTGGGACTAAATATTTTTAAACAGCACTCTCTGCCAACTTTAAGTTTCAGCTATATTTGTGCAACTAAAAAAAAAAAACAAAAAATCCAACCCCCCCCAAAAAATCACATGCATGTTTCTATACAAGATTAAGCTGCATTTCTGGTTAACCTCAGAATTATTTCATTTTTATATAAACATTTAATGGGAAAGTTTAACTTCTTCCCTTCAATGAGGAAAAGGAAGCCAAGCCACTAGAAAAACAGAGTCTTTCTCTGTGTGTGTGTGTGTGTGTGCACGCACTCATTTTAATTAAAAGTAATTAAGAGAATCCTGTGTTCTCACTCACAGTCTGCTGGTGCTGCAGAGAGCCTGGACACAGAGCCAAGGGTATTCTGCTGAATGCCGCCAGCAAGAGATTGGATTATGCAACTAAAAATTTAAAACTAGTAGACTTCATCATTAGCTGTGCCTGTCATGAGTTTCTCCCTAGGAAAAAACCCATACAAAACCCATTTGGCAGCTCCTACCTTATGAAACCTATCAGGGTGGAGGTGTTAAGTGGTTGCTGCATTTGCTTGCTTGCTTTTCAGATTTCGAGGCTGGGGAATACATTCAGCATATTCCCTATATCTTGCCTTTCCTTTCTCAAGTTAAACCTGAGCAGAGGCCTCAGATTCCTATCAAAACAAAGCAAATAAAAGCGATTCTGTAAAAGGAACTAGGAGAAGTGCTCTCCCTTCCCTAAAAATATTTTTTTTTTGGTCAATAGAGCACAGCCATTCTAGAACTGTCTTTCATCTCCTTTCAGCTCCAGCCGCATTTCTATTACATTATATCACCATTTAAAGGTAGCTACAACCCTAAACTTTTGAATCCAACTAGCAAAGAAGGAAAGCAAAAAAAATTTTTTTTTTCATGGGTTCATTTAAACTCAGCCTTTCGTCCTGTCTTTGGGCCATGGCAAATATTGTCCTGATATGGATCTTACCCAGCAGGTTAAAAATAGCAACTGTAGTTACCTACATATGAGCTATCATAATACAATACAGTAAAAGCAAACTCACTAAGTTAAGAATAATAACAAATCTTCTGCAAACTTAGTTTTTCTGTCAATTTGGACAGAAAACACACAAATCCTACAATAAGAAGAGTTATACTTTTGAGGTCTCTGTATGACATGTGCATACACATCCCGGGTTGAGGCAGGAGGTGAGAAAAGACATTTGGGTAGAACACACATAAGGCCTTTGGATTGCAAAATGAGTAATGTCCTTAATGGAAGCTCTCTAGCTTTTATTTATTGGGTTCTCAGTTCCTGGAAGGTGCGAGATGTCTCCTGTGGAGTATCTATTTCCTCAGCAGAAAGCTAGAGGAATTTCAGGCTAAGTTTACCTCTTGGAGCTTCCCATGGCACCCAGCTGCTCATGTTTCCCAGGAAAATCGCGGAGGAGGGCTACTGCATGCCTGTATTCCAGAGAGGCAGAGTGTGGCTGGGAGGACAGGCAGACCTAGAAAGCAATGCCATTAAGCCCCAGCAAAATGCCTTTGTGCATGGTTATTACTTCTAAAGGAGGAAGCAAAAAATGCTGGTAAAAAACTTATGCAAGTTTTAATGCAGGTTTTGCTTGTGCAAGAAAAGAAATGAAGTAATTACAGCAAGAAAAGAAACCACGAATGATGCAAATATATGGAACAAGAAAAGTGGGGTACAGCAATTACCTTGAGTTAAGGATTTATGGAAGGGGTATATTTTAATGGAACAGAGAGCCAATTAAGGTGTCTGCTTTTGCACTGTTAACATTACAACTTGTCATTTGGGTGCCCTCCTGCAGCTGAGGAAACTGAATCCATATTACATCTGAAAGTCATCCAGATCTGCTTACTCCATGGATAACAGATCTAAGTGAACAAATTCTTCTCTTTCCTGTTTGTAAACTCCTTCTCAATTTGTGCCATGTTATTGCAAAAACCTCCTTGGTCTCTTGGGTTTTCTCCCCCTCCTTCCTTGTGTAGGCAAGACAATGTAATGTAAATTTCCAACACTGTGAAGACTTAGAAAACAGGTCACTTGAATTTCTCTTCGCAAAGATGCTTTACATTCAAAATTTACCCTCAGCATTTCTGCAAATATGCACAGGGGAAGCAGAGGAGTCTCCCCTCCCCTTCCTTCACGTTGTATGCAGCTTTGCTTCTTAATGTTAACAGCATTTCAGCTTCTAAGAAGTTGCAGGCTAGCATGATCCTCAAACAATTTAAGGCCAGGAAAGTATGCAATTTATGCTTAATAGTGTTCAAGGGAGGAGGGGATGATGCCCAAAGGAAGATACCACCAGAGTGAGCTGAGAAACTGTAACAGAACTAAGGACCACAGCTCGAAGATCCTAAAAAGCCATTAAGATAGAGCAACCAGTAACAGGACAGTCCTGAAGTGATCCCAAGGGACACTTTGAGGGACACGTACGAATGCAAGTCACCATCAGGTTTTTTGCCTCCTGCTGCAGGGCTGGTTTGCCTACCAGAACCTGAGCGAATACACAGGAAAAGACCATCTGCTCATCTTACCTGCAGTGCTGTGGGTGCACTCCTCTTGCTAGAGCCTGCAGCACACATATGCCTTCTCCTGAACTTCCGTAAGTATTTTACTGTGCTGAATTGTGCAGCCAAGTTATATAATGACACAATAAAGCACAACTGCTCTCCCTGGAGTCATTCTAGCCTATCTAATAGGCTCAGGAATCACCCAGCAGCCCATTTTGCATGGCACAGAGGAAGATTCTAAGGGTGACAGCATCCAAGAGCACGTGCCAAGTGGCCATGAGTCGATGAGGTGGAAAGAAAAGGACAGCTTAATTGTAACATTGACTTTGTCCTTAGCAGATGCTGCTCTGTCTACCTTGTCAATATCTACAACTGGTATTGTTTCCAGACCCTTGTCAAGAGCTGAGTTCAGAAGATTCGCTCAGGAATTGGCTATGTGCATGAGAAAGCGTGAACTTTCCACTTCCCTGTGTATTGTATTTACTCATATCATGTTAGACGTACAGACAGTAGGACTCAGACAGAAAGTCTTAATCCCTCTGCAAAAACAATAAAAGGTGACCAAAAGAATGAAGGCAGCATGTACAGGATGCTGCCACAGAAGCAGAGTTTTCCATACTGAACCAAAAACCAAATGCTATTTTCTCTCAGCTTTGTAATTATTCAGTACTGCAAAGATCAGGAAATGTTCTTAACATTTCCCACTTGGTATCATATTTAACACTTTTCATGCTATCTGGAAGATTCTTTTTTATCAATCATTTGGTTTTTATGGTGTGAGCAAGTATTAAATGCATGAAATGTCATGGAGAAGCTGGACTTTATTACTGCTTCCTTTCATTTTGCGTGGCACCACACAACTGGTGCTTCCCTCAGCAGCCCAGACTGGTGAAGGTGCTTGTTGTAGCCCAAAGAGCTGTGATTCAGAAAGCCTCTCCTGTGCTGCAACATGCACCTCCTATTTATCAAGTGACTTACAGATCAAATGGATAACTCTGAGACTTGGAATGGGCACAGCCTCACAGCGACACTCTGGCACTGAAGCCCTTTTCCCTCCCACATAACCACGTTGGGAACAGCAGCCATAGCACCAGGGAGTCTGAAACAATGTGGGACTCTCACTCCGCCTCATTAAATGCTATTTTGCTAAATTAAAGGCCACAAGTAAGTCATATTGTATCCATAAGCACATGCATGCCACAGGCCTTTCCCCTTCCCATATTTCCCTCAGCTGTGGATCATTCAAAATCCCATGGAAGACATATTTCAACTTTTGGGTTGCAGGGGGTTTTTTTGTGAGAGGAGGACCTTCCACCCCTCAGTGGACACAGCACTCAAATCACACTGCCAAATATTATATGATGTCCTTTCCAGAGTTAATTTTTAATTTCCTGACTCCACTGCATGAGAAATTTTCAAATTGTCTTGGCAGTCACTTAGAGGCATGTGCAGACCTAATTGCAGGAGTGAATGCAGTGTCAGCCCAAATGCAAACCTCCGGACTAAGTGAGGAATTTCTGTAGAATTAATTCCTTGGTTGAATTAAGTTCCAGAGAGACCCACAGCCCAAAGAACAACTGCAAATGTAACGCAAAGGGTGCGAGCCTTTCTTGCCCCAGCCTGCAGCCAGGGGAGGCAGGTGTTTTCAATGGGTCACTCAAAAACTCGATGATTTTCTATTTTCATTTTTTAATGCCACAATTCATAACCCACAGATGTTGTGCACGGCTATAAATCTTGGCACCCTTTCCTCTGCGAAAGAGTTTCTCCTGGTATTCAATTTTCTTTGCTTTACCTTAAGTCACCCTAATCATTCTGACATCTACTATCGATGATTATATTAGCCCTAAAAGATCCTTAAACAAATGAAAAGGACTGACTTCCACTCCTAAAGTTCTGCTTCCAATTTTCTAAAGGAAATTAAATAATGTATAAATCAAATGCTGGGCGCAGGCCCAGGCAGCTGAACATCGCTTTGTCCTTTCAAAGTGAAGACGAACTGTCTGCTACGGAAGGGACAAGCCAAGAGAAATAAAGCTTAACCTCAGCTCCATGTGAAAGTGATTTGGGATAATCGGGGGAATCTGCAAAGAGGTTAAAACGGGGACCACATACTAACAGGAGAACTTCACACAATGATCAAAAATATATCAAGAGCTGACCTTCACCTGGAGGAGCTGCACAGCCCTGACAACTTTGTTACACCAGAGCAGAGTTCAAAGGGCAGGAGAAAGAAGAGATGAGCAGGAAGTCAAAAATCTATTTATAGCTGGCATTTGTCATGTCTTGGTAATCTTATCAGGGTGAGTTTTTTTCAGTTTTGCAATATTTATAACCAAGTACTGCCTGACAACGTTGCAGTAAGTGTACACGCTACCTCCCAGTTCTCCTTTAGCTAGTACACACTACTTAGATTATTAAATCAACCACCAAGGGACTTCCTAATTTATGTACTATTGACGGACTGCTGATTCTTCTCTTTAAAGAAGTATATACATCTAGAACAGGAAAAAAATCTGTAAAATGTGCTAGATTTCTCCCCAGTATTATTTTCTGAGCAAGCAATTGCTTTAATTACCACAAGGCATTTCTTAAAACTATTAGGAGCAGATGTATTTTCTAATATGATTTCTCAATTAATAGAAGATCCTAATCAAGTCTATACTGCTTCAACATGAGTTCATGCTGACATTTTTGCACACAGAAAGGTAGGTTTGAAATCTCTGATCAGCACTAAACTTCATGGTTAGGGTCAGCTTAACCCTATTCGCATAATCCAAACTTTGGTGGAGAGAAAAAAATGTGACATGCAGCTGTCAGTGCCTCAGCTATGTACACTCACATTTCCAAAATGTTCCTCTCCTCACCTTTACAAAGTACAGAATTTTTCAGATGTGATGCAAATGGCCCTTAAGCTTACATGGTGTAGAAGCCTCATCTTTACACTTTCTTGAGAAACCTGCAAAATTGTTTTCAGCACTGTCACTTAGCAGTTGTTTGGACTGTCACCACATGAACTGAGCAGCTGGCAAAGCAGGGACAGCCATTAACATTTACATGTGAATGTGAATTCAACACACATCTTGCTTAGCTGTTGCAAACCTGTCAGGGAAGGCTTCACTGTTTAAAAAAACCCAAAACATAAATCCTCCAACAAAATTCCTATAAATTTATTTCCCTTTTAAAAAGTAGAGTCTGTATACACTCTCTTTTATTGTAGAGTTGAAGTACACAATGAGTGCAACTGCCATTTAATGGGATACAAATTCATCTGAACATCAAGCACCCTTGATTCAGAAGAACCAAGAGGTTTACTGGGTTTGCAGACTTGTAATTTACCGGCAAGTATCCATGTCTTTCATAAAAGCTATAAAATATTAGAACACGCTTCAGGAATGTTATTACTGTAAAAGAGGCAATTTGACCAACCTGTGAGGTGGGAGATTCTGCCATCCATCTCCCTGTCTCCTGACAGACCCCCTGCAAATGAAGCACCAGCCCAGGCTACGGCTGTGTTTGAAAAAGCAAAGCAAGCAGTGGAACTGAGGGGGATTTCATCGCACCACAGGGCTTCACACAAACACTGCCAGAATAAACTCCTCCAAGTTTCGCATCACTTTGTCCCCGCAGGTTCCCAAATATCAATAGCCCGAAGAAAAAAAACAAACCATAAAGAAGGATGGGAAGAAGTAGGAAGTTTTCACAGAGTGTGGTTGTTTGCCATCCTTGGATTTAAACAAAACCAGGCGCATAATGTGTTACTCACGCATGAAAAGAGGAGAGCCAAGAAGGGAAGGAGAGACTTCTCTCTTTTCCTCTCCCTGTTCCAAGAAAGCATCCCTGAAAGCACACAGGCATCTGTTTGGGGTTCCTCTGACATCAGCGAACATGACTGAAGTAAAGCACATGCTTAAATATGTTCCAAATCCCTTATCTGCTTTTAATAATTGGAAGCTAAATGGAAGCTGTAAGTCATTGAGCAGGACAAGTACCATGAACAAACAAGACCTTTTTTGCCTTTAAGGTGATGGTACTTACTGGTTCTGCAAAACATTGGACTCAGTAAATTATCTGACTCTACCATTATCAGAAATAGAGACAGACTTTAACACAGGATTCAATGAAATTACGAATGCTAAAATTCATGCTCTGGTCACAGAGAGAAGTTGTGATTAATGACAGTGTGTCACATTCCTTTGGTGCTTTATATTTCTACCTATTTTTTATATATTGATGTCTCCACTAAAAGGAAAATAGGAAGAAACTCTGGTACCAGGCTACTCATCCCTGCCAGGTCATTTTGCTGTGGTCAGCAGCTCAGGCAGTGTGTGGCTCGTGCTCTCGGAGCGTTTGGGAGAGGGATAAGAAATATGGCAGAGGAGTAAGAAATATGGTCTTTTCCACCAGAGTGTGTGAAACATTACATGCCAAGGATCCCGGCAGGGTTAGGCAAAAGTCACTCCAAACAGGAGTTAGCCATTTGACAGTTCCTGAGAGGGACTCAATGTAGGATTACAGGTCTTGGCTCTGTCACAAATGTCATTTGTAACCACCTAGCAAGCTCTGCTGACACCTGGGATGTGCTGCCTTCCTCAGGTCAGTGCTCATTCATGTCCCAAACTGCATGGAACATCAGCAGTGGAGGGGTTACAGCAGCCACTGGGGTGCCAGGCACGGCAGGGACTGGTTCCAGGGAGTTACTGCAGTAGGATCTAAATCCTCAGTAACAGGCAGGATCAAGTCCTAAATTAGCGATTCCCAGCTTTCATTAAGTTTATTCATCCTTAGGCCAATTTACCTGCTGGCGTAACTCCTCTGGGGATTGTGCCAGCAAAGACTTTGGCCTAATAATTTTAGATTAATTTCTGTATCATCATCTTTGTGTGGCTTTGGGAAGACTATTTGTATATCCTGCTATAGACCCTGTAGAAGCAAACAACAATTATGAAGGAAAATTTTTGACTACACAACTACTCTTCCAAAATTAAAAAAGAATAGTCTAGACCACGGGCAGAAAATCCAGATGGAAATATGTTTAACAAATATGGAAAGCGAATACTTTCCTGTATATTGCTTTGTGAGTTATTAGCACCTAAATACTCTCCATGGTCAGAAGTGTATTAATGAGCTGGAAGACAAAGTGATGTAATCAGGAGGGATCAGTAGTAATTTCTCCTGCAGAAGATTTACATGCAGCAGCCATGTGTGTTTGTTTATGATCTCTACATCTGGTAATGAGCTCTCGATGCAATGGAAAGCTGCGGTGGAATAATGCACCCTGTTCCTCACACGCATTAATTAATGCTCTATTTAACCTGGGAAAAGGCACTTTAAAAATAAACACTCATTTCCAGCAGACCATAAAGGATAGGCAACAACTGAAATGCCGCATAGGCCTAAAAACTGGTGTGTAGCAACGTCTCAAGCATTAAAAAAGGTGAGTTTTAACTCGCAGAGAGTACAGTATGTAGAGTGTGTGCACACATACACCTCTCCAGCACTACAGACATACACTAACAGACAGACAGACCCTAGATACCCACAGAGACAATCAAAACTGGAGTGATAATCTGTAGGAATGACAAAACCCAGTAAGAGATGGCAGAGCTAAAATGCTTCCCATGACACTGGGTGTCAAACAACATGCTGTGTTCACAAGACACCTACGGTAACGTTGTTGGCCATCACCTCATCCACCTCACTCTGACAATTGATAACATGAGCAATAAATCATGATTTCCACAATGACAGGAAAAGCAGCCAGAGCAAGGATGGTTAGACCTTGTATTCCAACTGAAATAAAAGTCCTGGGAGATGGTGTCCAGCCTGTCCTCTGCCCGCAGGGTTGGCTGCTAGGCGGGAATGCAGTGTCCTCACCTTCCACTGGAGTCATTCCACTGCTTTTAGTCACTTCACCAAGGCCTTGTCTCCACAGGATGTTATGCTGGAACAGCTACTGCATTCACATTCACACCCTATCTCATTCCAGGATAAATTCCTCACATTGACGTGCCCTCAGAAGTACAAGAGCATTCGTCTGTGGCTGCATTTAGCCCTAGGCTGGAGTCTCACGAGGTAACAGAGAATAGAGATTTGGCTTTATCTTATAAACTGTGCTAATATATCTCACCACCCTTTGGATTGAAGCCAACTTCTTCTTCTCTCTAATCTCCCAATCATTTCCCACAGAAAACTTGTGCTTTCTTTAGCCCATGAAAGAAGACAAAAATCAGGAAAATCAGAGGCAGGGCATGGAAAGCCTATGTGAGCTGTATCCAAGAGCAAATTTCCCAGCCTCAGACACGAGAGCTATGAAATGGCCCCTTTTAGTGACAGAGAAATTGCCCTCGTGGCTAAAAGAAAACCTGCTTAGGCTACAAGTATGGAGGAGCAACACTTCAGAGCCTCGGGATGGCTTTAAAGGTAAATCAGGTAAAACAGATAAACACAGAGCAAATATATGAGTAGAGATTGAAACTTTGCATGTATATTGAAATGGCAGTGTCATAACAGGGTTCCTCCTGCCAGGCACAACTCCTACCCTGCCACTCACACATCCAGTGCACAGAGTTTGCAACTCAGGACTTCTTGTGTGCTCTTCAGCTGCAATAAAAAAAGGCATTTTTGCAGAGCTTACATCTCAGACCCCCATTCACACCCACTGAGACCATCTGACACATCTCTGCCTCCCTGGTTCGGGTTTCCCAAAGCAAGCAGAGAGGACCAAGAGGGAACCACACATCTGACAGGGATATTCTGACACTAATGGTGAGTCGTCAAAATGGAACCAGCAATTCCCTAAAACTAGTTTGGTTTTAGTCTGCAGTCTGCAGATGTGTGCTGGGCTCTGCCACAGCAGTAAGTGTAGGTGGGCAAATGGCAAGTCATTTCTAGAGGTGGCCAGTCCACTCTGCACTTCCACCAAGGCTTTTCTAAAACAAAATTTATGGGTTTTTGTCAGTGCCTGAACCTCCATGGGTTCCTAGGTCTGCAGAGCATCTTTGTTCTGCTTAGACTTGTTCTTTCTTTTTTTTCCTTCAGAGACAAAACAAGTCAGAGCTTCAAACCATGCAGGGTTTTAATGCTACAGAATCCCCACGTACCCACTTCCTCTCTTTCCTCAACTCTTCTCTATCTGATTTACTGTTTACTTACAGACCATATGGGAAACATGTCGGGAAAGCACGCATCCGGGTTCACACTCACAATAAATACTTTTTATGACTATTCCCATGACCTGCAGCAACAGACTAGGTTAGTCGCCCACAACTATGTATAATCACACAATCATTTAAATACATTTTCAAAACAGAATACGTTCTGAGATACAGATCAACTAAATATTCCTCTTTCTAAAACCGATTTCCTACAACTTTACCATTTCCACCTGAGACAGAAAGTCTTATTTTTCAAGAGTGGAGTCACTATAAACAGAAGAACACCAACACCTGGGTCTGTGTAAAAGCGCAGCCTGCAGATTATTCGTCTGGGCTACTCAGTTTTCTTAGCAAAAGAATTATAAAGTGAAACAGCAAAAGAGCTGAGAAGAGATGTTCATGCTGAAGTAAAAGTGTATCTATCCAAATGTGAAAAAAACCTCATCTTTATTCTGTTTCATAAAACCAAACTCCCTCTAATTTTAAGTTCATCCAAAAGAAGAATTGCAAAAGCATTCTCTTCTGCTGAATAGAGTGTAGAATATTTCCCAAGCAGAATATATTATTTAATCCAAAGCCAAATAAAGGGTCAAATTCAACCTCACCCATTCCACTTAGCAACAAAAATGAAAGGAAATCTTGAAAAAGTCATTTTGAATTGAAATACTTAAAATCTTTTCAAGGTGAAACATTCTGAATTCTACTTCTAATGTAAAAAGTTAAGTCGATACAGATCTAAAGAAATTATTCAATTTAGTGTTTCTAAATAATTTTTATCAGAAGGAAGTCTACAGCAAAATTTGTAACACTAAAATTTATATCTACATGTGTTCCTATGTAAGTAATAAGACAGCTATGTCCTGTACCACTTCATCTTATTCAGGATTTTAATTATTTTTTTAATTTCCCAACAACTTGTGGGTTGAAGAAAAATTTGCCATGTCCCTTTTGTTTTGGGAAATGGTTCTGATAGTCTTTTAACTTGCAACTGGCAGGAGTGAAGAACGCTTGCAGCTCTCCCCTACCTCCTCTCCCTGCGGAAGCTGGCAAGCTCATCTGCTGCAGGATACTTGGAGAACATCTCCTCGGCCTGACTGCATCACGTTCCAAGACTTAACCAGAACACATGGAAGCATTCCTTTTGTTAAATGTGTAAAGATTAAAAAAATAGAGATTTCATACGGTAACTTGGCTTTTTTAACGCTCATAGTTTTATGAAATGGAGGTTGGGTGTTGTTTCTACAGGCAGATGTTGGGATACTGTTGTAATCCTCTCGAAATGAAAAGGGAGTTTGTTTTCCTTCTTTATAAGGAATGCTTTCCTCACACGTTTTTGAGATGAAGTGCAAAGCACTGTAAAGTGTTTCCAGCTCACTGCAACGTTGGGGTTCAGCAAAGCACTGAGCAAGGGCTCAGCTGGAAGCACCTAAGTGAGCCTTGTCCTGTCAGAGAAGGATCCTGCAGGGAGGAGGGCCCTGGTGCAGCACCTGGGGAGCAGCTTTCCCAGGAAAGCCGAGCGCTCGCTGTTTGGTGCACGCGAGCCCCAGTACTGACCCGGCTTTGCAAAGTCAGGCTGCTCCTGGAACAGCCAGCAATCCATCTCTGCCGGCCTCCTCTGCCAGCTCCACTCCAGCTTGGAAAACATCGTATCTGGAAAATGGTTTAAAACTGCACATTTCCGTTCAATGGGCCCTCTTGTTGTTCTGCTTGTTTGGGGACAGGAGCAGGAAGGGTCATTACATGGTGGAAAAGCAAAAAAACACATTTTCATGGGCAATTGCTATATTAATATGTATCGCTTTACATACATAGTACATCTACATATGGAACCTATTATTATTGAGGAAATGTTTTTTTAATGAGGAAGACTGAACAATACTTAAGAGAGAAAATGTTCAAACCAATGTTAATTTGCAGCAGAAGTAACAAAATATTTTAATAAAAAACAGTAACAAGACTGGCCTTCCTATCCAGGATCAGCCCGCTCTTATGTTCACACCTTGAGAATAGAATTTGACTCCCATGGCTTTTCCAACCTTTGCAAACCTCCTAAAATTGAAATCTAAACTCTGCCTCAAGGACTTTTTAAGAGCAAGACCTGCTTCATCTACACAGAAACAGAGATAGCTCATTATATTTCTGTTTTCCAGATCCATGGAGGTATTTTTCCTCCCTCCACTTCTTTTTACCAAGCCTGTGCCTGCCTTCGTTTCCTAGCCCCCAAATTCATCCAAAAATAAAGAAAAAAGGATTTTAGGTAATACAATCACTTCTGTATAAATGTAGCTAAATATATTCTCAATTGCTGAGCACTGTTTCCTTTCCCTCTCCCTGTATGCTGGGATTAATTAGGCTTTCCTTAAATGTTGCATATGAATTAAGAAGAAACAAACAGCAAAAAACCCGTCTCTATTTTCAAAGGAAAAAAATCTGGTGCTAAAAAGTCCTGGCAGGCTAAACATTAGTACAATAAAACTGCTGGATTTCAAATGGTAAAAATAAAGTGACTAAAAGCTCTCTGCTTGAAAAATGAGAGACATTCAGGAAAGACTGTTCCTGTAGGAAAGAGATACTTTCTTTCAGGAATCATCTCAAACCCAAGGATGAATTATTAGTACCAAATATAAACCTGAAAATAGACTCTCCCTGTTATCATAATGCAAATATTAATGCCTATTTGCTATTCCTGCCAAATGTTATCAGCTTTGTTCTGACTCGCAGGGAACAACCTGTTCCGTGCGGATCCTGACTGGGCTAGGACTGGACTTGGTTTATCATTTTAACACCAGGATCATTGTTTTGCTCACCTTGGGAAACCACAGCAGGAGCAATGATCACAAAGGGATCCTGCACGGGTCTCTGTGCTGGCTCTGCCGGAAAAGCCTGGAGAGCTCTGTGGCTGCCAGATGAGTAGAGCAGCTCCTGCGGTCCAGGGAGTTGTCACTGGTCATGGCTCCCACTACTGCATTAACTGACCCCCTTTATTCACTTTATTTAGCTGGCTTTAAGCCCTTTTTTAATAGGTTGAATGACTTCTGCTGTACAGTACAGGATTGGAATGGCACTGAAACCCACACCAGCTATTCCAAAGTGGCTTGATGCAACCTCCTGGTAACACCCCTCAGGAAACAGGTCCCAGAACAAATGGGCAGCCACAAAACACACCATCTGTGATAAAGCCCTAGAGGTATTTTGAGTGTAGCTCCTCATTTTGAATTTGCACAGAGCAAAACCAGTCCTGCTTCATATGCGGCAAGCAATAAGGAGAATTGGAATTTGTTCTGCCCCTCAGGTTGCACACGGACACCACTGAATACAACAGTGAATGTCAAGTCTTATGTAACAACAGATTTCAGATTATAAATGTCACCCAGGCATCATTTCAGGCTTTGAAATACAGTTTACTTGTTACCAAATACGATGTGTCAAGTGATTTATCAAATCCATATGAAAGAAGAAACCAATGAGACAATCCAACAATCCATCCTATCTCCCAGCAAGTCCAGGACTGTCTCCAATCAAATGTATACTGGCAGAAGAGAGATTTATTACCACAGTTTCCTAATGCTACGTTTTATATTTAGCAAGTGTTCCTATCATGCTCCACATGGTACTTTCACCAAGCACAACAAGCCCCCCACTGGCTTTCCCCCACCTGCCCAACTCAGTGGGTCACTCACTGCCTGCATATCTTTGATGCCCCATCACTGTGATCAGCTTCCAGAGATGAAGCTGCTATTGAAAGAACTTACTGGATGATAACAGCTTCTTTTCCTGCTCCAAAAAAACACGGTAAGAGTGGCAGAGCTGTTCTTAAAGGTCAGGCTGTTCTTTCACATGCTGACATTAGGCTTTGAGGACACACTGAGTTTTTCAAAGTGCTGATTAAAAGGAGAGGGATTCCTCTGGCCAGTGCTCCTCACAAACACATAGAGTCATGCCTCTCATCAGAAATCTGTAAAAAGCAATACTGAAAGATCTGGAAATACTTAGAATGGCTTAGCTTGGGACTAAGTGACACTGAAAATACACTTTCACTTTGACGCCATTAAAATGCAAGGGGTTTTCTTGGATATGGAAAAATTGTTTTACTTAAAAAAAAACAGGAATCACAGAATGGTTTGGGGTAGAAGGGATCTTAAAGACTGTCTTGTCCCAGCGCCCCTGCCATGGGCAGGGACACTTTTCACCAGACCAGGTTGCTCAGAGTCTCATCCAATCTTGCCATGAACACTTCCAGGGATGGGGCATCCACATCTTCTCTGGGTAACCTGTGCCAAGGCCTCACCACCCTCTTCTTCCATATGTTTGATCAAAACCTTACAAGTTATTTATGAAATCCTTTGCATATGCAGAACTGAAGGAAGCTGACTGCTTTAACTCACATCTAGTCAACTGGTAGCCAAGTAATGAAAATATTTTGGGTTTGAAATGCCTACAAAAAGCAGTACCTCTCCAGGATGAATTTCTGAAAATACTTAATATTCAAGAAATAATTAAATATGTGATAAAAGCTTCTCCACGGCTGCATAAGGAAGAAAGGGGACACAAATATATATACACATTTACACAGCTGTAAAGAAAGGGTAAAACAAGTAGGACACAAACCCCAAATGAGCAGCATCTGAGTGGTAACACTACCAATTAATTTCTGAAAAGTCTCTAACAAAAGTTGAAATCTTTTTCCATCACACCAGAGAGATGTTTTGGCTGTATTTATACATCATTCTGAGTAAACTGGCTGAACTGCAAAACCAGAACACTATGTGAGAATAATGAAAGGAATGAAAAATACTTCTGCCCAGGCCTGACATTTATCAATATAAAATAGCCGCTTTTGCCATTGTTTGAAGTAAGGGAAGTAATTAAAGTGCACAAAACCATTTTGATACCAACACCCTATTTCCTGCACATGTTGGTAACCCAGGGGCTCCCTCTCCCTCCTTTGGTGCTGTTCATTAACTCCCCACAATAAACACCATCCTCCCGTATCACACGTTCGAGAGCACTCCGAAACCGGGAGATTGGGCAACAGCACTGCTCTATGCAAAACCAGCCAAGTCCAGTCAGGAAACAGATTAATTTGAAAGCCTTAATTAATGACTGAACGTTTATACGGCCAATATTTATGAGTTACAAGGAAGTAAGTCCAAAACATAACACTCCCTCCCACATGCAAGCGCTCTCTTTAATGGTAAACAACTAGCCTAGGGTAAGATACTGTCTCAGTGCTCCAGTTCCCTTTCTTATTCCAACTTCCAAGTACCAACAGAAGACAAATTAATTTCAAACATCTTTTTTTTCTTTCCCTGCTCCTCTATAAATATTGTTATTAATAAACATATTTTAATGAAGACAAACTATAGATGTTTTTAACAAATAAACTGATGTTGGTTTTGCTTTTTAGCTCATGGGTGCAAAGACAGTATATAACAAAGAAGAGGAAAGAACACAATCTTTTTTGTATGGGCAAGTTCATGAAACTTATTTTCTTGTGAGGAAAATAATAAACAAGAAGAGAAAGGTCTTTATACATATTATCATATGCAATAAAATCTCCTAAAATGCCCCCAAACCCCAGGTTTTTCCACTTACTTCACAAATACTTTTGCAAATTTAGTAGCGACAAATGGTAGAAATGAAGAGCAAGTTTTCAGCTTTTAACATTTTGACTATATTCCATATTCCACTTCTGAGAGCTGACATCTCATTATGATGAGCTCTTGCTATTTGAATATTAAAACAAGACTGCCAACAACGTTTCTTTGGAAGTCCTCAGGCCTTAAACCAGAAAAGTCAAAATCAAGAAAGGTTTTGTTCTCTCTTGTTTACGCTAAATTACTGCACGCATTTTCTTGCCTTGCAAATTCTGTTTCGCTAACAAAGGAGCACAGTTTGGTTCTCTGCTCCTCGGTTTATATAACACAGGAATGCCCCAAAATGACCACAGAAATAGCAAGATCCCATGAAATGAGGAGCCTGAGACGAGCCCTCCAGCCACACTATGCCCTCCCTGGAGCCCAAGAGGACTTCGCAAAACCCCTCTCTCCAGGTACACAGCCATGATTGCCTCTTGCATGGGTAACCAGAAATACAAGTGGCACGTGGCTTTCGGGTTTGGGGTCGGTGTTTTCTGCTTGCTTGTGGCAGTGCTGAACACCCAAGCCCCTGTCACTGCCTGTCACGGGAAAAATCCCCAACAACCTGTCCTGCTGGCTCCTGCTCTTTGGTCCCTCATCCCCAGCTAAACAGCAAAACCCACACCGTGCAAGGGAAATCAGCCGCTGAAGAGACTGAGCAGAAAGAGTTTTCCTGACATGGACTCACAAATACTTGCAAGCCCACAGAGTCTGACCTATGAGCTGGGCACAATTTTTTTTTTACCCCTCTTCATTGGTTTGTCTAGTGAGAGCTCACTGGAGGCAGTTCTGGAAAAAGACAAAGTTGCTTTATCCCAGTAAAAAGCACAAGAGGACAAAACAGAAGACAAATTGCTGCTCTCCCCCTCCTCTCCCTCCCATGGTGTGCTTCACTGTGCAAAGTTAATATTAAAGTAATTTTCTAGTTTTATCACAAATTTACTTTGTTTGCTAGGAAATTAATAACCAACACCACGTCTGTAAGACGCCAATTACTTTGAGAAAATAACTCCCACCCCCAACTTCCCTAAATAAGAAAATAAACCATCAAACAAAACCCAAAGCAGCTCTTTTAAACTGGACAAAACGCTCTTGGTTCTCCTGCCCTGACAATGGGGATGTCAAGACCAATTAGCACTTGCAGTCATCTTGGGGTTTGCTCTGTTTTCTCCCACTGCAAGTGGTCAGGCCAGATCCGATGGCTCCTTTCTATACACGCAATGCCACGGACAAATTACAGAAGACTAAGACCTGAAAGGCTTTTTTCCTACCCAGCTATCCTTGACATTTTCATTACTCAAAGACAGGAAACAAAAAGCCTAAGCTGAGAATTAGGTGATAGTTTGAAAAAAAGTTTAATTAAAAAGTAAAACAGACCATGGAATTGCTTCTAACATAGCTAATAATTTGCTGCAGAGTTATTATTGTGCTGCTTCCATCTGCCAATAACCTTTTAATCTTTTTGCCAAAGGCAATCCAAAGCTTTTCCATATGTATTAAAGGGTAACTGTAAAAGATAACTTGGAAATAACAACTTCCAACTTCTGCTACGAAAAAATCTGAGCTACAGCAGTGCTTGTGCCCATCAGCTTTCCAGGAGGGCTCTGGAAAACAGAAGTTACATGGGAAGAATTAAAATTGCCCTGTTTGACAATGTAGGTTTGGCTGCAATACTTGAAAGATTCCCTGTTCCCACATTCAGCATCAGTGACTATCTTAATTACTAACAACTTCTCAAATGGTTTCAGAATTAACACTGACCAGCTTAATCTCACCAAAAAGCCACCAGCTCCAACAATGCCATTGCTAAAGTTTGTGGATAAAAAAAAAGAAAATGGAACTAAAGCAGACATTTCAACTATTCTATCCTCAAAAAATCTCACTTAGAAAAATAAAATTACACATAATCAAAACCTCTTTGAAAGGAATATAACAGAGTGTATTTTCAAACTCAAATAACTTTATGGGATGACGAGTGCATAAGCCTGTGCCTTATACACATTTTTAGGGACAGGAAGCATCAAAGCATATCCTAACTAAAATGTTAAGGAAGAAACCAACTCCCCCCACACTCCAAATACTTTATCAATAATGGTCATCCCTCACAAAATAAACTCAAAATTCACTTCACACAAGTGAAATATCATTTCTGTCATGGGAGAAAGCAATGGAAGCAGAATAGTTGGTGCATGTACTACACAATGATAGTTTTATTAGCGAGAGCATTTAAGCTTGAAATTAGGTACATTTATTGTTCAAGGAATTGACAGCCTATTGTGATTTGATTTTATTAGATATTATTATTCACTATTAGGTTCCAAATTTTTGCAACAGAAACAATGACTTTTTGCAGATGACTGCCAAAAGCAAACATCCTATTTTCCTTGCACACAAAGATACCAATATATGTTCAAACATTTTAATTCACACACACACACCCGGCTCTCCAATCTTTGCAGTTCAGTGAAGTGTAAACAGTCAGTATTGCCATTAAAATAACATGTTCTTCATTCACAGCAACAATAGCCAGGTAGATTAATAGGCTTTTACACCTGGGCCCTATTATTCCTCTGCCATTCATTAACATTTCTTCTACCATGACAGCAATTTAACTGGCACAGTCCCAGAAACACAAGTAGGTCAGCACAAGGTGTTCCTCTGGATGCTTTCATCTGGTATAAACATCCTGAATTAGCTTTCAGGTACTACATCTAAATATTCCTAGTGCCAATTAAGATCATAATCAGAACTATTTCGGATCTCATTGACCAAGTACTACCCATGGTTTTGGAGAGCTGATTCGACTAAGGATGGAAGGTAATTTCACTGCAGAAGTGGGGAGCCTTCTGCAGCTCTCCTGGCCAAGCTGGTGCCGGCGATTATGCCTTGGTGCTACCACCTTGAAATCACAGAACCATAGAACGGCCTGGGCTGGAAGAGACCCTGAAGATCACCTCATTTCAACCCCTCTGACATGGGCAGGGACACCTTCCACTAGACCAGGTTGCTCAGAGCTCCATCCAGCTTGGCCTTGAACATTTCCAGGGACGGGGCAGCCACAACTTCCCTGGGCAAGCTGTGCCACGGCCTCACCACCCTCAGATGGAACAATTTCTTCATAATAATGTAATCTAAACCTATTTTCTTTCAGTTTGAAGCCATTCCCCCTTGTCCTGTCACTACCTGCCCTTGCAAATAATCCTTCCCTTTTCTTGAATGGTCCTTTCAGGTACTGGAAGGCTACAATTAGGTCACCCCAAAGCTTTCTCTTCTCCAGGCTTGAACAATCCCCATTCCCTCAGCTTCTCCTCATAGGAAAGGTTCCATCCCTCTAATCAACTTGGCGGCCCCCTCCTCTAACTCAGCATATCCAATGGGAAAATGAATATACATCTACAGAAAGATAAATTGAACATTGAGGATGGACAGACAGACATTGCATACTATTAAAATTAATCATAACAGGCACATAAGCAAGCTAGACTTGCTAATTGTAAGGGCATGAGAAATAGCAATGGATATGTAAGAATATTTATTTCCCCCACCCACCTTAGTTTATGAAAAAAGTGGATGCAAATCAATGAAACAAGAAAACTTCAGACAGATCTTCTGCTAATGTACTAAGACATACTCAGTATTTACAGTAACTTCTATATGTTGAGAGGATCTAGCCCTGAAGCTGTCATGTAAGAGTGGAGGATCAGGAATCAGTTTTCTCTGAAGTGCAATAACTTTCTGGGGACTTTCTCCAATTTGTACGGCTTGTCTTATACTTTAGGACTAGAGTTGAGACAAACCCCAAGCAGCAAGTTCACTCCTAACCACATACCCCGTGACACATCATAACTTATGAGAGATCAAGTGCCAGCACTACAGGTTTAAATCAGAAAAACAGGTCAGTGTGAGGAAAAAAGCACTTATTCTTTTTTCTTTTCCTTTTTTTTTTAACATAAAAGCCAATTCTACAACTCTGAGCTGATACAAGCATTTGTATTACGCCAATGAAAGTACTTCAAAAGGCAGAAATAAGCCAACACTTTCAATTCCTTCCTGATCACTGCAAATGCAATTTTCACTCTGAACTTTACATACCCCCACTTGTGATCATTGCTATACTAAAAGCATGTGCTTTAAGACACTGAAGAATAACCCCCACTGTCTGATTAAAAAAAAAATTAAATTAAAAGTTGCTAGAAATAACTCACAGGCAAAAAATAAAACTCAAAGAAAACAATAGCAGTAGCCTAAAGAGACATATTTTTTCCTTCAGGAATGAATTCCCATCTGCTTTTAAAGAGCAACATGTTTTTCCATTGCTGGGAATTACAGCCAAACCCAGGACAATAAAGCAGCAAAGCCAGAGGCAAGAGCAGAGGGCAAGTGAAGCTGGCTGACAGAGGCTCAGCCCAGGTCCCTCTCTCTAAGCCTGTGTGACAGTGGCAGCTCAGCAGTGCCCTGCTGTGATGGAAGCACGCACCCCTCTGCCACCCTCAGCAACCAGGAGCTCCTGGCTACTCCACCACGGGTGAGGGAGTGGGGAAATGGGAAGGAAAACACAGGGAGGGGGGCAAAAGCACAGCTAGTGCTGCTGGCTAAACCAGGCATCTCCCTTGGCCTTAGCCTGTTTGACGAAACTACAGCTGGTTTGTAAAAGCTCATGGGAAGGGAGCTTGCTCCTGACACAGGTGATGCTCCTACTGATGTTCTCTCTCTAAACACTGGACACAACATGAAACAACCCTGCAAAAGCACAAGAGTGCTCACTTACAGAACACGGGTGGACAATACCTTTAAAGTAGTTAATGACGAAAAACATGTTGAAATCAGCTATAAAGTTTCTGCATCTGAACTGTTTCAGCATTTAAAGAATCAAATTAACAGCTCTTTGGGCATTATGGGGAAAAAAAAAGTCAGGTTTGAGAAACAAGCAAAATTTCATACCTCAGCAGTGGCTGGTGCTCATTCAAATTCCCTCTGGCTTTTTTCCCCAAGTTCCTCTGAGGATCACTGTTCTTTGAGTTACTTAGGAAGCAGTTTTGACTGTGTCCTCCTGAGCTGTTAATGGGTCTGACCTTTTCGGAAACACTAATGTCCCTTCAGCCAGATGCATTAAATCTCCCCTGCTTGATTAAACTATTAGCAAATCATTATCTCACTGAAGGAGAAAATGTTCTTTCCCAGATGAGCTTGCCATGCATAAATTTCAGTGCCAATACACCCCTCTATACCAAACCTTATGTTTGGCATAAATGTGCTGATTGCAAACCATACTCTGTACCCTCACTAGGTAAGAGCACACAGCATTTCATCAGGCCTCAGATGAGACACAACATGATGAAAATCCACCCACTCTGGGCAACATCTCTGAAAAATGGAGTGACAGGAACCAGATCTTTCTGAAGTGACTGAAAAGAGCAGGGAGAGACAGAGTAATGCCCCAAAGTCCTGCTTTCGGCACTGCCACGCCAATGCCATTCTCAGACATCTCCAGGTGCTTACGCTGCCCTCATTCCCAGTCTGCCCAAGCACATTCCACATGTAGGAGCCTCCTGCGAGACCAGCAGCAGGCAAAATCCCATGGGAAGTCCTGTGTAGTTAGCTATTTCCTTTCCGGTGATTCATCTGGTTTATCCCAAACACCAACATTTGGAAAACATTGCCAATGCCAGGTATTTCCTCACCTTCCAGACACCTGTGCCAAACACATCCTTAGCACTGATAAATGTGTGTAGGAAGGAGGTGATCCCATGCTACCCATATTGCGTGAAGGCTCAGACTTTTCCTCACCCACCCACACAAAAATGTTCCCTTTTCAATGAGTGATATAAATTAACAGATCCTCTGCACCATTCCAAGAGAAACATCAGAAGTTCATCTGAGGCCTTAATCTTGCTGCATTTCCATCTGATGGCATTCCTCACCTTGAAAATCACATTTCACTGTAATACTTAAGGCTACTATAGAGGATTGAATACACTGCCCTTTAATAATGTTAAGCAGAAAGCCTTTTCCTTAAGTCTGGAAGGTCTTTCCCTTCATGAAGAAGACAACACACCTTTATATGTGAATGTCCTTTTTTCCCTGTATCTAAACCCTCTCTCTCCTTTACTGTAGATGTTCTTCACTAAATAGACACATTTTTCCCCAATCTATTAAAAGAGTCTTTACCCTCCTGTGCACCTATGGTGGAACACATCCTCATTCCTTTCGTACTTAGTATCTTCCTCTGTAAGAAAGAGAGGATTTTGGAGAGGTTTGGTTATTTGGGGGGTGGAGGGTTTAATTAAAGTTACTAGTTTCAATATGTCAATATCTGGTAAACAAGAACACGCATGTTTTGGAATTCATATTTTAAGAGTCAAAGACTTGAGTTGATTTGAGCTAGTTTGCTGCTGCAAAGATCTTTTTGGCATCACATCTGCTCTAATTTGAGCCAGAGCAAACCTTCATCAGCTTGCTTTTCTTCCCTTTCATTTTCTGTGCTCCCATTGAGAGTTATTGCAAAGTGAGAAAGATAGTTTTTACATTAACTGTTCCACTTCGACTAAGAACCAGTGAAAGATTTACAGGTTCCAAGATTCCCGCTCTACTATTGTGTCCTGTAAGCATGGAAACTGATAATACTATAGAAACCATGCCAGCCTTGGCTTTCACCATGACCTGCTTTCCACCAATTTAAAAGCAGTCAGTCCCATTATCTTACTTTCATAAGCACACTCGTCTGAGGAATATTGTCATCATACCCAGATTATTTAATTTTTTATTACTTCCAACCAACTTTAAACTCAAAACAACTCAACACTTGATTTCAGTTTCTGCATAAAACCTCCCTCTCTGCCTTTTGAATTGTAACAAAAACATCATCTGTCTACGGCTCAGACAATAAAAGAACATCTCGCACTCTGCTGGATTTATTTTCCTTTTTATCATCTATTTTCCAGAATGAAATATTTCTCCAGTGGGGAAACACTCTCTTCATCCCTTGCTTGTCTAACCCCAAATTCAAAAATGGAGCACTTGAGTTTGTGGAAAGCCCATCTTTCCTAGGACGAGCTGGCTGTGGCAGCACCGTGAAAACAAGCAAATGAGACCCAAAGAACTCACACTGCTTGTACTTTAAAACATTGCTTTTAAATACTTCTGTGGTCAGATCATTAATTATTCCTACTTCAGTGGGAAATGAAACAGATAAAACTTCTCAGCATGAAGTACAACAGTGAAAATGCTCTAGGAAAAGCTGTGATCAAACTGTGAACAACCTCAGAGTGCAGACATTGTAATTATATAAAACCATTAAAAAATTATCAGTTTTATAAAAGTTGGGCCTCCTGCAATTTTGCCCAAAATAAAATGCAGTATCTCTGAAGAAAGAGTCCAAGCATTGCTGCAGAGCACTACTTCAGAAGGGTCTGGAAATTAAGATTGCACTCAAATATTTCCAGAAAGCTGAGGATTTCTTCGACCTAAAAGTTAACTGTACAGACATTGCTCATCTAATGCCTTTTTTTTATTACATTAAACTTCACTGACACACGAGAGAAGGAAACTGTAATTCACCCTCATAAATTATCTTCCACCTTCCCTCACATGAAACAGTGGGAAGTAATCACCCTATTTTGCTATCTTGATGTATCTTTAGAGGCAGTCATTAAGAGAAACGTACATCCAGCAGGTGAATAGAGATAACTGGTCATAAGTGACGACAGGCAAAAATACACAAGTATCTGATCTGAAAAGGGGCCAAGTTGGAAGCCAGATGCACACTGAACTATCCACTTTCCTGGCTGTTTATTCAGCTCATGTCAGGATGATTCAACGCATCTTTACACGCAGCTCCCTATTCATGCAGCATCTTCTAGTCACAAAACCAGGCATTTTCCATTTCTTTCACTGAACAAAGGCTAGAACAGTGGAATGGGAACTTGCCATTCAGCAGCGGAAACTATTTGTAAAGCTGGGAAGCTGGAGACAGTGGGAAGAAAAGGCTTTAATGAAACTGGCCACTGTGTGTGCCAACTGTCAAGACTTTATATATTCTTCCAAGGAACCCTGACTGAGGCTTTTTCTGTATTTACTCTTTACATCCCAGTTATTATAATACTTTGCATGATGTAAAAGAACAAAATTCGTGAGAAATGCCATATTAGAAACAGGCAGCTCTTTTTTCCCCCTGTAACCAGTCTGTAGCTGCACTCAATGACCCATTAACTTATTTTTGGTTCTGTACAAAGCCAGCACCAAGACATTTGTGACTCATTATCAACCAGGCACTGGAATTCACTACTAGCTTTTCAGCTGATCCAGATCCAAAGGAAATCCCCATATGCTTGGAATTTCTAAAATACAAGCATTGCAGTTGTTGCCTGGTAAGGCGACAGTTGCCATATGCAACAGAGGATATGTTTATATTTATGTTTTTGGAGGCTTGTAACTCAGCCAGAGGCAGATAGATTTTCCCAAGTTGTGTCACTGTCCCCCAAATACAAACATAACATTGTTTCAGGTCACTGCTCCAAAACATGGAGGCAGTAGAGCTGTGACAGTTTTCCAGACCAACACTTAAGCCTGAAATCCTTTTTATTGTTGCCTTTTTTTTTCATTGTGAGAGCCCACATTCTGGGCAGAAAGATGTGCTACACAAACCAGCTCTGCTCAGTACATGGCTTCCATTCATTCATTCCCAGAGTGCAGTCTGCCCTGTGCTGTGGAGGAGGAAAACTCTCGTGGTTTTGGCTTTGGCGTCTGCCGTGACAGAGCTTCCCACAATGACCCCGCAGCACACATAGCAGTGCCCTCACCAGCCAGAGGTTATTGGGAGGCAGCACAGCATTTTACAGCCTACCAGCATCCATGTGACAGCTAAATGAACAGAAGCCTTGCCTGGGAGCATCACGTCCAATAACAAGTCCATTGAGAAGGGCCTTCAGCATTACAGCAATCACACAAGCCCTCCACAATCACCCAAGACAAAAGTCTAGCTTATTTCCCTGCCCTTGTACACAGCACACAGAGAGACGAGGAGCCAAGGCAAGCACATCACATTTTCCACTCTGCTATGGAAAAAGTAGAAGGTGACTATGTAATTAGACGGTGTGATAATGCAGACACTAGGGCTGGCTACAGCAAGGTGGAAATTCTGGTATTTCATACCTTTCAAGAGCTCAGCTTGGCAACCTCATTAACATTCTTTGAATTTTTGAATTAATATAATTACTTCAATTAATTAAAATGAGGAAAGAATGAAATATCCTTTCAGGAGACGCTGACACGAATAATATTCAGGGAGCAGAATGGTGACCACTAATGTACTGATACTATAACTGCGAGGCAGCAGCATCTGAGAAAGTTTCTCCTTCTACCCAGGACAGGAAATAATTGTCTGACATCCACCGTCAGAAGCTAAGTAAAAGCAACGAGCTATAACAATAAGTGCTGCTGTGAGGTCTGGATTACATGGATAGGAAAATACCAGCTTCAAAGTGAATCCTTTGCAATTCCCCTGCACTGTTTGTTTCCTAACGTCGTCTCTCCTCTCTCCTTCTGAGGCTCTCAGTCACAATCCTACACTCAAAAGATTCCCGGAGATATGGGGGAACCGTTTGAGAAGTCTAGGAGAACTTGCCTCCACCTCCCTCCACTCCTGGCAACACATCCTTAATGAGGCTGCCTGCGATTACACAACAAAGGCTCATCCTGAAAGAGACTCTTCCCCTGGAAACACTCCTCTGATAAGGAGTAGTTTTTTGAAGTAAAAAAGCCCCATACTGCAAAAAAACACAGGAATATCTGAAACATTCAATTTCATAATTCCCACCAGCACTCTGAGAAGGCTCAAGGGATACTGGATGATATTTGAGCTCAACTTTAAATACCATTTTGTGCACCAACTCCAGGAAGTTTTACCTCTGCTCCCGAGTACTTCTGTGTGCGCTCCACGAGCTCGGCCAAGCAGACTTCATCGCTGACTGGCATGGACTGGAAATGAAGCTTGAAGATCTCCCTGCGAGTGGCTGCGTCTGGCAATGGCACATAGATAATTCTGTCTATTCGCCCCGGCCTCAGCAAGGCCTGCAATGAAAGCATCACAGCAAAATTTACAGCACGTCAAGGAAGTAAAAAAAACGCAACTCAGAAACAACACCAACACCACCAAATAACCAATAATTTCAGCAAAAGCAAGAACATGCACAAGAAAAGACAGTAAGGCTACTCAGCTTGTGAAACAGCAGTTTATGGAAAAAAGGGATCATAAAGGAACCAGAGTCATTTTCCTAAAATAATACTTCTAGACTTGTTGCAAGGTGTGCTGGAATGTTAGGACTTGGCAGAAGGACAGGTGGCAACAGACACATCCCAAGTTCAGATCTTCCAGCAAGTCAAGAAGCAGAGAAAAGAAGAGTTTTGTTGAAGTGAATCTTACATTGTGGACCCATGTTGCTTTATCCTGCATTATTAGAGCTGCACATGCTTACAGACGAGCAAGTAACTCTGATGGAGTTTTTTATGCAAAGTAAAGTAACAACAGAGAGAGGCCAGCGATGCTCAGCTTCATACATGTGTGTTTGGCCTTGCATTTTGGGTGTTGAGGGTTACTCAGATTATATTGGATGTGGGAGGGTGGCAGAGCAAACAGAGACAGACAATGTAAGATGGGACAATGCCCACGAAGGGCAGCATGGAGAGTTCAGACTGGATGGGAGGAAAAAATTTCTAGAAGAGAAGCACAGCCTCGGGGCAGGTTATTGGAGAGGCTGTGGAAATTGTTGCCTTGGGGGTTTTATGGCTCAGCCAGAGGAAGCCAAGCTCTGCCCGATTTGGTCTGGTGAAAGCCCTGTGTGTGCAGGAGGGGGATCACTGGGCCTCTGGAAGCTCCCTTCAAACAGCTTTCTGGACAGGGTCAAAAAGTAAACTTTATCTATATATAAAACAATTATATCCGATATAGAGGAGAAGCCAAGCTCTTAAATTTATGAGAAGGGAGGAAGCTCATTTCCCTATGTTTATAAAAAATCTCTAAGATTTTTGAAAACCATCTACAGTTAAAAAACTAAAAACCCTCCCAGCCTTTCTTACTTGACATTTGGAAAAAAGAAAAGCAAAATACAATAATCCTGTGCACAGCAAATGCACATAAATAGCATTTAAACAATTTTTAAAAAACTGAACAATGTTTGTAAGATTCAGCATGTAACCTAAATTGTTTTTATGTTATGGTTCTCCCTTGGGTAGACTAGTTTGAGTTCCAGATGATTAGAGATATTGCATGGCTGTCCTGGGCTGTCAGCCAATAAGTCTTTTCCCAGCCTGATCATGTCAGTGAAAGTCATGCTGAAAAAATAGTAGGAAAGAGCTTTCCTTCCTGCACAGCGTTGATCAAGTTAACACCCTTCCTAGAGTTTCTTTAAAAAGACTGTTGTGGTGCTTCAGAGTGGAAAAATCCTGAATGTTAAGAGATGTCTTGTTATTTTTAAAACAGAACACGAAAACGCTCAGCAGAAAGCGCACGGCCCTGTGGTGCTGCACGGAGCTGTGCAACAATAGAGCAAGGCTGGGAAGACCACAGGGACACAGCCAGCCCAGCACCCTGTCCTTGCAGTGGCCAGTGCTGGATCCCTACAAAAGAGAGCAAAAAACAAGCTGCCCACTGATATCTGCTCAGCAGACTGCTGTTTTCTTCTGATGAACCCCTCCAAGAACTCAGCTCACTGACGATATCTCGACCAGTGTCTAATTCAGTGCCTAAATCGTGTGTGTGTGTCAGGATGTTGCCATTTTTTGCCAACACACTTGAAAGAGAAATTTGCATGTTTCAAGACTAGGCTTGGAGGGAGAGGAATTAGACTGCAATTGTGTTCTGCGTGCTCTTAAGGAAATGCCCATAGCCAACTGTATTATTTAGAAGAAACAAGAAACGTTCACGTGAGTATGGTGGTGTGCCTCTTTCAAACCAAAGCAGGTTTCATGAGGACACCTAGGCAATTAGAACGTTTTCTAGAGCCAGCTTAGCTTCCCATTGATGAATGACCAGGGCTGTGGTGCAGGTGGGACAGGGGAAATGCTCAGTGCCAATCAGCTGGGAGCAAGCACTCCATTACCTGCCTCTCAGTTCCAAGACAAAAAAAGCACAACTGCAAATATAAAACAGTGAACATACTTTTTTTCTTTTGGTCAGTGAGTAAAATCTGTGTTTCCTCCAGTTTGTCCCCAATGCTTTGTGTTTTACATATGGTGGTAGTTGGAGGCCCAAGTTTTAAGCACGCTATCATTACTTTTTTGCTACAATCAGACCCAGGGACCTTATCCAAGGCGACCAGATATGCTGGGAACTGTACAAAAAAAGCACAGGTCAGTCACAGCAGCATTTGCTGGCTGTATCAACACAGACAAAAAGGAGAGAAAATATTCTGTAACCTCAGCTTGAGACGAGAGTCAGGCTCTCTCCAGCCCCTGGAGACAAAAGCAGATTGAACTGAGAGCTGGTCTCCACAAGCACTCCTGATGTGGTGACCCTGGGAGACCCTGGGCACAGCCTGACTGCTCCTGGCTCTGCTGTCAGCCCCTTGGCCCTTAGGCAAGGCCCCAGTCTCCCCCTCTCCATGCTCCTGAGGAGCTAAAATCAGCAGGAGAGGGCGAGGAAGAGGCCTGCCTTGACCCATCCTGTGTTACTGGAGGACAAAGGCGTGGTGAGGGGCCATGGATCAGCTGCAGAGCTGCTCTGCTGCCGGCTGCCAGGAACGCAACCAGAAAGCAACAGCAGCTCAAGGCCTCTCATTTGCAGGACATCACACTGCCCTCCCAGGCTTTGGGTCTCTGCACACTTCTCACAGAGATGATTTTCCTTTCTGGCCAAAATAATCCAGAACTCAGAACTGAGTTGCAGGCAGAGGTTGGCAGTAAGGGAACAAGACATCCCTTGTGATGTTTTTGCTCACTGGAGGGAAGCAAGCTCTTCCCAGGTTGCTCAGGGAAGCCTGCTGTGGCACATGATGTGGGCACCTGCAGCAGTGGTGCCACTTCAAGCCCAAGGCCCAGGTCATGCTTACCAGCAGGACTGAGTTGGATGGCTGCTGGCACCACCTTTTTCCTCAACACCACTTTTTGTTCAGACCTAGAAGCTACTGCTTTTCTCAGTGGGACATTGTGTGATCCAGGCTTCACCATGGGTAGGGCTTTGGAGGTGGCTGCTCCAAGCACGCCATGACTTTCACAGGCCATTCCAGAAGATGAAGCTTCAATCTTGCAATGTGCACTTCGAAAATGGGGAGGAGAGCGATAAGGACAACCAGGTCCTCTGGGCCAGCCCCACTGCCCTGGGCTGGGTGCACTGGGATTAGGTGGTGACCCACTGGCAAGGCACAAGGATGGATCCACGCGGTGGAGCAGGAGAAGGAGGAGGAGGAGGGTTTCAGCAGGAGCAGGCGGTGGCTTGGCTGAGCAGGAGCAGAGGCAGGAAGGGGAGGGTGAAGAGTTGAAGCGGGGCTCCAGGCCCGGGCAGATGTGGCTGCCAGGAGAGCATGAGATGAACCGCTCGCGGCTGGAAGATGCAAACCTGATTTGGGGCGAGGAGCACACAGGAGGTGGGAAGTTGATGGGGCCAAAATTAATTGATGCATGTGCAGAGCTACATAACTCACTGATGTCGAGATGCGAGGGCTGCATAATTTATGTCGGCCAGGAAGGGCACAAAATTAAGTAATTGGGGTTTTGGTAGAAACCGGAATACTTCCAAACCAGAATACTTCATACCACTGAGCAATTCTTCTGCAGGTTTATGTGATTTTTTTTTTATTGTTACCACAACAGGTATGAAAGGGGTCTACGTGCTTATGCATTGAAAGGTTATGAGTGCTTACACAGACACAATGCTCCTCTGGGGAACGCTAGGAAAGTGGGAATATTGTCATGTAATACAGTGTATCACCAACAGCAAAACCACAGTTTTTTAAGGAGAAACTGCTCCCCTTTCAAAAAGAAACACTTCTCTTTTTTTTTTTGTAATTAAAATGGAGTATTCCCTCAAACTATATCACTGGAAAAGACAGCTAGGTCAAAAATGTGTATTTTGTGTGCAATTATAAAGATAATTATTTCAGGAAAGAAAACTTAAACAGGTAAAGCCTGGAAAATATTTGTGGTTGCTGTTAAGAATGGACCAGATTTAACCTCAAGACTTTGCTAATTTTCCTCCTCCTCTTTCCTTTTTTTTTTTTTAAACATCTCCCTTCAGTTCACTTTCTCAAGGGATACTTGGCCATTTCAAAAATCACATTGTCAAAGAATGCTGAACTACAACACTGACAGAAGTATAACCAGCTGATGAGCTTTCTGTGGGACAGGAAAAAAAAATACTTTTCCTACTGTTATACCTCCGCAGCCATGCTTAATTCATCCATTCTTAATCAGATCTTATAACAAAAAGTCACACATGAACTGTGCAAGAGGGTAACCTAACATTAGAAAAAATAAATACAACTTAAAAACTCCCAAGCAGTAAGTGGCATATTGAGGTGAGTAAGAGAAAGCAAATCAGTTCAACAGGTAGAGAAGCTCATCTGGAGAATCCGTGTTACTTTATGTTCTCTGCTGCAGTCAATCTCCAAAAGTAGGAACAGATTTTTATAGTAAATTTGTTTCCTTTCAAGCAAATATATTGCTTTTAATGCAAAACCGAAAAAATTCAACTAAAAGTTTAATTTTGCCTTTAGAGTCCATTGGGATTAGACCACTGATGAAAATGAGAGGACTGGGAATAGTTCCTTTATAACTAACTCCTTCCAATTTAAATTAACAATTGCTATTTATGAACAGTGGTCATGGCCTCTACTTACATGGACTCCTCACTATACGAGATGCTCTATATCTTGTAACCTCATTGGGTAATGCAATTTTTTTAAATTCACCATTACAGTATTTGAACATTTCTAAATCATTTTAAAGAAACAGAAACATAGAGAATGGCCTAGGAAAGGATCTTAAAGATCAATCTGTTCTAACCCCCCGCCACGGGCAGGGACACCTTCCAGTAGACCAGGCTGCTCCAAGCACCATCCAGCATGGCTTGGAGCACTTCCAGAGATCCAGGGGCAGCCACAGCTTCTCTGGGCACCTGTGCCAGGGCCTCACCACCCCGTCACAGCCTTCCTGTAGTCTGTGTAAGCCGTAGCTGCTTGTGAGATGCTTTCCATGGTTTTTGCCCACAAGTCAGGACAGATGCGTTGCAAGTGTGGGAAGTGTTAAGGCCTTCTTGTGCCATCATTTATCTCTGGCAGGAGTGAAGGCAGCTCCCAAAAAAGTGCTTCTCCTACGCTTTTGAGGCTCACCTCGGTATCTGATGTTTCCCTTCTCTCTCTGTGCCAGAGCAGGTCACGCTCCCAGCCCAACAGATCAGGAAGCGCCTGGCATTTTAGGATCTTTGAAAGTTTCAAGTACAGGAAGCTCATCCATCCTGTTTGCTAGAGAGATTAGTGGAGGCTTTTTTGCAACCATGGGTTAATTACCAAAATTAGAAGGTGCTAAGGGCAAAAGACACATTGGAGTGTTACTATTAAGGACTTAAAAACCATAGTCCAGCGGAGAGCTAAATTTTATTCTCCCACAAGGTTTTTATTCCTGCTCCATCTGGCACGAGCTGCTTCGGGAGGCAACCCCGAATTCCTCTGTTCCAGGTGACATGCTTATTCACTCTGTCACAAGGCTGGAGTCTTGTAATTACAGGCTCCCGAGTCAAGCGATACCGCTTTGTTCCTGCCAAGAGCCCCTTTCCTCACACTCTTCCACCTCCCCACCTTCTTCCTTCTGTGCCAATGTCTGTCACCACCGTCAGCACATGCCAACATCTCTAACCAGTTCCTTCTTTGATGACTTTTTTTGCTGGTCACCACCCTTGTATGTCTCCCAAGATCTGTGCAGATTACTCTCCGCTGTCATTACACAACATCTACGACTCCTCTCAGGGTGGAACAGTTTGGTTCTGTAACCTACGGTACATCCACTACTTCATAAAATGCATTCACTAACAGAATTTTATCAAATATCATTAGAAATCAGCTCCTAGAAAATGCCGCGGTCCCCTATGCGAAGGCTTCGCTTTCCACACATATTTATAAAAGCCAGGCTGCACAATCCTTCTGTGGTGTCGGTCTTGCTCAAGACCCGGTGCGTTGTGCAAGTTGACAAGAAAGGACATGATAGTTTGACAGCAGGTGTTCAGCAGGAACGCGCTACTGAGCGGCAGCGGCGCGGCGGGAACCCTCTGCACAGGCATTCACCAGGAGCACGAACTGAAGGCAGGGAGCAAACATGTGGTTTGATACACTGACAAAAAGCAAACCAGCTCCAACCGGGAGACAGCTGATATGATCCCAGTCCAAAGCAAGATGAAGCGATACGGAGAGTGAACCCTCTCCGGAATAAGAACGTGATCTGTTCCTCAGATGCCCCTGTCTGTAGCAGATACTCCCTTTGCCTATCCTCTAGGTATACATCTTTAGTTAATGTTTTCCCTTCAACCACTAATTCGCACCTGTTTCCAGTTTGTCACATCAACAGTAGGAAACTTCTCCGTGTAATTCAAAGTGTCCCACTGCTCTCTTTGCTGGCTACCCACAGGAACGAACATCTTCAGCCAGCACTACAGATCAGTCTCTTAGGTATTACAGCAGAACAGTGTACCCTACAGTGTGCCAGTGTGCAGGAAAACAGCGAATTCATCTTTCCTTACAAATTCAAACCTGGGGAAAGAACTGCCTTGAATCAACAGAAACCACTATCATGGCCTGCTGGAACGACATGCCCTGCTTCTGCATGTTTCACAGCAAACCAGTAATTTCCACTAAGGGTAGTGATGTAAAACAGATATAACTTCAATAACTACAAACAGGCAGTGCTTGAAGTGCTTCAAGAAAGCAAAAATTTCCAGAGTTGATGTGAAAGCACATTGAGCTTCATAAACCTCTAAGGAAGGCCAGGCTTGGCTTTCCAAACCTGCACAAAGCTGGATGCCACAAAATATTCTCATCTTTTTAATCAGACTAAAAGCAGTGCCCTGACCACTGCACATCACCATCCTGCCACTGGCAGAGTTTGATTAATACAGCCAATGCACAGGGAATCGTGGAGAAAGGAGACTTGAGGAAACGTGTTCCGTTGCAATGAGACCGTGCAAACACAACTGTGAGGAACAATGTGCTCCTTGGCCCATGCAGACAATACCAGGGCACGTTTTTATGTAGTTTTGTTCAGATAGGATTAAAATATCTCAAGAAACCGAGTTTCAACCACTTCTCTTGGCAGAAACATCTGCAGGCAGATACTCTGCAGTTGCAGAACCAGTATCTCTGTGCTTTTTTTTCCCATCTGATATTTCAAACAGTTAAACTGGCCAGTTGGCACAAATCACTGCAGTGCTCATTGGGAGCCAAGCTTTGCCCAGGCCTCCATCTATAAAAGTCTAAACCTGTCAGAAAAACAGCCCATTTTCAACGCAGTAAAAGCAGTGCAAACCCAAGCAACCATGCTGATACAATTCCAGTTTGGCACCACAGAAATTCAGCTCCAAATTACGTGTGTTCAAACCCACTGAGGCACCGACAGGGAACCAGGTTCTCAATACCCCCTGCTTTGTCAATATGGCCTCAGAAAAGCAATTTATTCTTCACAATCTGCCCATACCTTCAGGACACTCAACCACACGTTTTAAAGCCACAAACTTCCTTCGCAAAGGAGGTGTCAGACACAAGGTCTTGTCCTCTCCCCATGTCCAGTCTGAGCAGTCTTACCACAATGGCACAGAGGATGTCCCAGTTTTAGGCTGTTTTCCTGCAATTTTAGCAAGGAGCAGGAGCGATCTAGTCCTTTGCCACTTGCTGGGTTCTCACAGTGAGGTTTTAATGTGGAGAAGACACTGGAAGATGCTCACTCCATGCAGCCTTTTCTCCCCCATTTCTAATAAAATTATTTTTAGTAAAGTTAAATTTAAGTGAAGGGGAAAAAAAAAATCTATCATCAGCTAATAAACAACATAACACACCCTCTTCAGTGTATGTTTACATAAGAGAGTCCTCCATGCTCCTGTCTAAGAGGTGCAAAACCTCAGGAATGTCAGCTCTTTTTTTTCCTTTCCTTTTTTTTTTCTTTTTTTTTTTTTTAATGGGGAAGTGAGGGTTTAATGAAAGAACCCCTTCAGAAAAAGATAACAATTACATGTAATGGAACCTGGAACCAGACTCTTTTGGCAATTAATCACCCAGGAGCCGTTGCAATCCTGCAGGCTGTTTCTGACAGATTTTGAGAGCTTTACAGGAATCACTGGGATAAGATGTGCCTGGGCTGGCTTCTGACAGGGACTGATCATGTACGAAGTGTATTGTTGGGTTTGAGTTTTGTATTTTTTTTTTTTTAGTTTCTATATTCATACACACACACACAAATATATATACATATATATATATACACACACATCCACACAGATGTGTGCACCCAGATATACATTTCCACAGGAGTCTTTCTTTACATACATGGAACAACTGCAGAACTCATTTGTTGGCCCAGAGGCAAAAAAAGAAAGAAAAAAAAAAAGAAAGAAAAAAAGCCTTTTCTTCCTCTCAGCAAAGTAGAGCTATCCATCACTTAACAGAGATACTTCCTGTTTTCAAGCAGTTGGGAAGGCATGACTTCCAACCCAAATACTTGGCTTGGCAAACCATTCCTGTGTTGACAGATGCTTTTATAACCACTTCATTCCACCTGAAGTTTCAGTATAAAAGGAGGTGGTTTTCGTTGTTGGGTTTTTTTACTGTCTTTTTTTTTTCTGAGGGAGGAGAAAGGGAAAGCAGAAAGGAGAGGAAAGAGAAGGAAAAGGAAGGAAAATACTGCAATTATAACAGCTGGATGACAGAGGTTAGCATAGCTCTGACAGATGTTACCATGTAACCTCAAAATGACATGTTAGAGAAAAAACAAACCACAGAACCTGTTCCTTGTAGGAAAGAGAATTTTGAACTCCTGCCAAAATAGTACAATTCTCCTCAGAAGCTTTCGAACACTGCAACAATGATCTACCACATAATACATTATTTACCATACATAGGCTTCACCTTTATATTACCAGTGCTCTGACTGATTAAATTACCAGCATGGGATGAGATGTTTTTCTGAAAGACGACTTAGCCTCAAAGGACAAAAACCGACAGCAGGTCAGCTCCATCAGGACCTGCCCTGTAATAGCTTTTCATCTCCTACTTTCTGTTTCCCTAGGATTCATCCACAGGACACGCTCTGAACACTTCTCAAGACCGAATACTTCCGTGTGCGACAAAGAGAAGTTAAACTGTGCTGCAGATAAGAAGATGTATTTCTAAAGCTGCATGATCCATTTTATATAACCTTTTGTCACACCAGTTTCTGTATTCCTTACACCTGGTTACTTCAGTGACTACCCTACCACAAAATTCTTCATGACTTTTCCTGGCCTGTGACCAAACTTTACAGACCTGTCTAACAAACTACAGATAAACAAAGTGTAAAAGAAATATTCCTGGAACAAACCAGGTATGTGAAAGCAGCTGGTTCTAAAGAAAGAAATCAGCGGAGAGGTAGGCAACATCAAGGAAACAATTCAGAAACAGTTTCAAAAGGAAATCAATGACTTTCCATCATTACTGCCAGCATTGTGGCTGAAAAAAAATAAATTTCTGGTTTTCATTATTTGAGAGCTCTTATTTTACTACTGTGGTTCTGGAAGACCATTTTAAGCAATAAAATAGATACTGGTCACAATAACTGTAAGCTAAAGGAGAAGTCATTCAACTCAGAGAGAGAATAAAGCCACGATACAATAAATATCACTCATTTGTACTTGAAGTTGGAAACCAAGGTGATTTTGCCTTTTAAAAACCCATCTTGAGGCTTATATTCCAAGCAGACAGGGAGCGAAAAAAACAAATCCTGCTTTAAAGCCCTCTCTTTGGGAGATAGAGCCCTCCTGCCCTTTAGCTAACACATACTGGGTACAATGCAGGTACCAAGCCCATTTGAGACTGGTTAAGGCAAACTTGGATCTCTCCCCAAGTCTGCCATGTGTTCCCAAGGGGAACCCCATGCCAAGGGCATAGCTGGTGCCCAGGCAGGACCCTGCTGAGCAGAACAAACAGCACAGGATGCCTCTGTTCATAGGCTGCCAACCATGCTTTTGGTAAAGGAACAACCAGAAGACACACTATGGATTTTAACTCACTAGATGGTAGTGGGAGAATCAGAGAGTGGTTGGGTCGGAAAAGACCTTAAAGATCATCTCATTCCAACTCCTCTGCTATGGGTACATGCCTGAACACCAATGAACCCCTTCCTCCTTCAAAAGGTGCATTCTTAACCCATGTTTAAGTTATAAATTGAGGAGAAAAAGAGAAACAGGTGAGTAAGAACCCTCTAACCAGCACCTGCAAAGTGATGCTCACACAGCAAAGCACTATTTGACACAGAACATCCAGCAGCAGACATGCAACGTGAGTCTTTAAGCAGTTAAAGAACCTTCTCGGGTCCAGATGAGCAAAAAGACTTTGGGAACAGCCAGATGTGGTCACCGAGCCTGCTGCTGGTGTCACAGAGCAGGTGACACAGTTCCAGTGACTGAGAAAGCGTGGGTAACACGGAAGAACTGCATGCTTGACTCCAGAATCCCAGATAGCTGCATGCCAGGATATTAATGTAGTCAAGACACGGCTAATTAAGAACAGCGGTGCACTGGCTGGGTCAGAAGCCAAGACACTCTGCCTGGAGAAAAGGCCCCACAGACATGCCTCCTCTTATTATTGCAAGCAGACAATCACTGACTTCCTCCACCCGGATGCAGGAAGACAACCTGGTGGTTTTCTCCCTCATACCGGCAGAAACCACTTTGTGTGTTGATCTTAGAGTCTTGTGGGTGGTGCAGAGTTTACATAAATTACAGAGCTCACTGCAGCTGCCAGTTGCAAGCAACAGAGAGAGCTGGAACTCTGGGGTTAAAATACATCCTTTCTACTCATTAGGACTGCAGCAGTGCTGATAGAAGTCCTGAAATCATTTTGCAGGTCTGCCAAGCATTTACAGCCCCTAACAGACATGAAATATTAGAGGAAAACCTTTGGTGCCACTCAACTCACATTTTTTCCCTATGCTGCTAAGAGTTCCCACAAACAAATGCGGGACTCTGCTGATTGCTGTCCATCTGGCTTTCTCCTTGACTGTCCCTCACTTTCTGAAGCCACCTGTGATGTTTCCAGCTCTAAGCACTTTCCAATGAAGGAATTATTTTGGTCAGCCCCTTTTACATGTTCTACAGTCAGCCTGAAGGCATTCCTGCCATGGCAGACAGTCTGGCATCAGATCTGGCTTCATTCTTACCACATATCCTAGATATTTCCATCTTCATTTCTGGATAATTTAGGAGATTAAGTCTTGTTCAACTCCCCGACGAATCTCAGTATTTGTTATAAATTCATTCCATTTAATACCTACTATTTCTCCAAGGCATTTAATTTCAAAAGCTTTTAGACATCTGTCTGTACCTTTGGTGGATTTCCAGCTTTCACATGCAACTGTTAAGGTGGAAACAGAATTTCAGTGGAAGACTACTATATCGGTTTTAAACTGTGAATTATCAACACCCATATCTTCTTCATGCTGGCCAAATGCAGCTGCTGCCTTGTTGATGTAGTGAACTATTTCCTTCTGGACATCCTGTTCATTCCCATCTTACAGCCATGCAAAGTGAAGATGTCTGGTTTGCATCATGCTTATTTTTGCATCGCACTATCAGGGCTGAAAATTACTGTGGTTCTCATTAAGTCGATTTGGTTTTTAACTCACCTTCTCTTTTTTCTTTTCTTTCCCCCCCTTGCTTTTGCCCATGAGTGTCTGCTGGAAAACAACCTAGCTGTGGCTTTTGTTAAGTAACACAATGCATGTTCTACCTAAGTTACCTTTTTTATCTCCCACTTTTTCCCACTTAAATGAACAGTGGCTCCAAACAGCAGCAGTGAAAGACTGCACCTCTACTTGTCTGCATAAGTGAGTATTCAACCTGACAAGCTGTACTTTAATCAACAAAGCTGTACCTTGACCTAAAGCCTCAATGAACCAATTACTTCTCTTAACATCTCCTGTCATTTCAAGATGCTACAGTACCAGTCCTGATGGACAGATTCAAATATCTCTAAATCTCTGAGTACAACCTGGATTATAAAACACTGGGGGAGGTGTTTCAAATAAGAGTTTAGTTGAGTTATGGTCAGGATGAAATTTGGTCAGCATATGACCTTCGGTTCTACTGAACTTCAACTCATCACTTCATCCTGCCTGAAACAGCACAGGAGAAGACTTTTCCAGCAACAAAAAAAAGCACAGAATCATTGATTACTGCAGTAGTTCAGACCATCTTTAATTTCTGCTCTGCCTTTTTTTTCCCTCCTTAATTACACTTTTCTAATGACTCCACACTAAAAATTCAGTTGCATTTACAAATTCTTGGTTTTTTTTTCTTTTCTGGGTCCATATTCATTTACAGCTCTCCTTGTGTTTTGCTTTTCCCCTCTACGCTGTGAGCTTTATGATGATCTACTTACAGATGATTTATTTGCCAAGACTGACAGATCATTGCATTGCTCGGCTGCTTAATATCATCATTGCTTATTTCCTTCCCTTCTTGTTACAAATATTTAGTTTATTTCCTTAGTAAGCCTCCTGAGGTGCAAGCTATGCTGGTGAAGTGTTTTCCTATCACTTTTTTAACACTCGTTTATGCTCCTTTGATACAGTCAGCAATGAACCTCATTTTAGACTGCATTCACTCATAGTATAATTCACAGAAATTGAGTTTTCCCACAGAAAGGGTCTGTTTGAACAGTTAACTTGCATAATTCCAACAACTTTTACATATATAAACTGACTTATTAATGATTTATTAATACTTGGCTGTGTGGAAAGCTGCATTTATGTGCCAGCTATGAAGCTGTTGGGCAGAAAGGCCCAAAAGAAGCCACGTCGAGCTCCTGAGGTGAATTTTTTCTTCAGCCAAGCTTTCTTGTGAAGTGTTGAGGGAGGTTTACTCCCCTTCAGTTTACAGGTGTCCAAATAGGAGTGAGCTTCCTAACTGAACAAGCCTATTCTCCTTACAGAATGCAGATTTTGGAAACCATGAGCGAATTCAAAGTATAAATAAGTTCTTGCCACACCGAGCTGCACATTTTCTCGGCTAATAGAGTAAAAAGCTTGTTACATTCCCATCCTGCTGTCAGTGTCACAGAATCACACTCTTCAGCACCTGGGAACTGCAATGTATTAGATAAAATATTCAATTGCTCCATCATTTAAAGGAAACGTTGTGTTTTTCCTACCAAACGCCAGTGGTGAGTTATCGCTCACTTGCAACGTGGAACAGGAAATATCTTCAGCGTTCATGCTAAGGCCTTCCCGGAATTTAGCAGCGTTTGATCCTGAAAGCTTAAGTGACTTGCTTGGGAGTCACTTTGAACTACCAGCTTTATCTTGGGCTCTAATCACTGTTCAGAGGAAGATTCAAACCGTAGTCAATTTAACATAACTATCTGATTACTCCTCCTGACGTACCATTTAAGACAGACAATAGCCCGGTTCAGGATGCAACTCAGGAATGATGTACCCAGAGCTTGATGTTGCCCAAGGGCAATGTGGCTTGTAAGGAGACACCCACCTCTATTTTCTATTGATCTGGAACTTCCCGAAGCATTTGCAAATTGCAGGAACAGCACTGAGACATTTAAAATTTAAATTACTCTAACTTACTTCACAGGGCCATCAGTACTCAAAGCTGCCCTCTAACCAAGAGGAAATACGAATTGCCCTTTGAACAGAGACAACTCTTAGGCTCTAGGGTTAGGATTTATCAAAGGAATTTACGGGACAAAAATCCTACTTCGCGGAGCTACATTTCTAACACAAGAGCTTCACAAATACCGACATTTCCTCCCACATATTATTTAGCTTTCAAAATTATATTCATTCTTCAAGTTTCTGAATTCATAAAGCCATGCTTTGGCTGAAGGCCAGAATATGCAGGAGGAAACAGAGAATCTCATTTTGCTCAAGATGCTCTGATGGAAAAATCAGAGTTTTAGATTCTTTCTGGGGATGCCAAGATACAATCTTTTTGTACCAATAGCACATGCATGCAAAAATTACTCTATGGGAAATCCATGCCAGGAAATTCAGCTCCTCTCATGATGAGCACCATCAAAATGGTCACAAACGGTGCTGACAATGAATCAAACCCCATTTTAAACACAAAAATGAAGACAATTACAATGTTAGTGGAAATAACTTGCTCCCCGGACAGAGTTGGGGATTATGATTGTCAGATTTTGATGAAACTACGACTTTTCATCTGCTCAAGGCAAGTTAAAATTCCGTTGTTGATGCACAATTCAAATTCCCCCTTTGCAAACACACTTAACATCTCTTTTCCACAGGGTGATGCTTCAAAACCAACACTTGTATAACAGAGAGCACAGTTCAAAAGCTCAGAAACCTTCCACTCTTAAAGTGTAACGTCAGAACTGCCAGCATTCAAAGGTAAGTGAATGAAAAACGTGCCAGCCCACAATACTCTGCACAGATGGGCGTTGGGGTCTGTGCTGGAGACCCCCTCAGCAGCACAGTCAGTTTCCAACAGCAGCACTCAAAATCTCTGCAGGTTTTACACTCACTTCTGGTACACCTGCATACAGCCCAACACAAGCGTTCCGTAACTCACAGGGTTTCAAAATTCCTGAAAGATTTATTAGCCAGTGTGACAGCTTTTGGCCCCTCTGAGAGCACAAACATTCACAGACAAAAACTTCAAGGGGGTTGAAAGGGTGGAAATGAATCTCCCAGTTAACATTGCTTTTTCATCCCACTCTGCTCATAGGAAAAATCCTCCCAGTCCTTGCACATAATGCAGAGTTGTGTAGTCCTTGATATTTTATTTCCTCACATCAATGCAGTCCTAGGATGGACAAAGTCTGCGTGGCCAGAGCTGTGCATAACAGCAGGGCTCTGCTGGGCGAGCATCCCTGGTCCTCTGCCTGCCAAAAATGCCAACCAATGACAAGGAAACGCTTTATCTGCAGAAATTCAGGGAGCTCTGTGTTCTCTCAAGCACCAGGCTTCACCTGTCTATAAATTGCTGGGATTTCATCATGAAGGCTGGTTTGTGGATACAGAAACAAGCCACATGCCTGCCTTCTCTGTCTGTGCCAACGAGACAGAAAAGTGACTGGAGGAAAGCAAAGATAAAAGAACAATTTTCCCATCGCCTTTACAACAAACACTGCAAAACTGTACTGAATTTATCAAAATGAAGGATGATTTCTCACTCATTTGTGAATTAGAACTTGGCAAGCCTGGAACAAAATAAAAATGTCTTCTAAATTTCAATTCATTACTGTATACTAATGGATGCTAAATTATCATAATGCAGCTGATGTTACTATCCATATCGCTGAAATGAAACTTGACACACTGCAAGTTATATCAGAGACACTTCCTTTAACTTCCTATTTGTATTTTCTTTTAAATTAAGTCAGACGTTTTTCAATTATGTATTTCCTGCTGGCTTTTTCTCCAAGTCTTCTTTTTTATTAATTTCAGTGAAGCAGCTGTAAGAGGTAACAATTACAGCAAAAACGTTTAATTACCCAACTAGCTTTTAAACAGTACCTGTGGGCACATACACTCCTTACGAGAAGTTACTTAAAAGTAAACCCACAGGAATTATTGTTAAATAATGGTATGATTATCAAAGAAAATTATTCTCTGTGAGTCATTGTACATTAATTACAATGTATTATTTGCAGGGCAATGTACATGCAGTTCATTCTGCAGGGTTTCTAGGGGAGTTTAATGAGGAGTTGGTCCCATCAGGAAGCAGAGGCAGGAACTGGACTGCCAAGGCCCTCGCACAAAATCTGCCTGCAAATCCACCCCACCAGCACCAGGGTCTGCAGCAAACTTGGCAGGAATGGACTGGAGCAGTAAAACTAATGAAAATCAGTTACAAGAGGCTACAAACAGCTGTAAAATATTTAGAGAAAACCATGGAATTGAAGACCTGATCAGATTTCCAAATACTGTTTTCTAACACTCTTAAAATACCCACTCCGCTTTTGAACAATCTCTCCAAACAAGTCTGAATTAACAGTGTGCTCTAAAAACCTGACAATTAATTCAGAAAAAAGCTATTCAAATACCATTTATAACTGAGGAGAGAATATCATTCAGGTGGCATTTATAAATGTATAAAGTAGAAAAGTAGCTGTTAATCTCTACAGTTTTCATTCTTCTAATAGGAAACTGGATCATGCATGGGGTTGTTATTTTTTTGGAAGACAAAATCTCTTGTACAGCAGCAATCATTTTAATGAGATTTAATAATACACATAGTTTACGTATCACACATACTGTGTTTTTATGCATCAAGCTCAGCTGGAGTGCTCAAAGTCAATTCTACGAATTAGACTAGAAATATCTTTTCTGAGAGCTTGCTTTGGGTTATGATTCACAGTACTCTCCCATTACCTTTCCAAATTCTTCACTGATGAGTCCAGCAAAGGCAGAATCACTGTTGCTATGCACACTTACACTTATTAAGACATTAGAGCCCCAGCCTGCTGCTGCAAACCACTGCAGCTCCTCTCTCCTGGCACTCTGCTAATATTTACAGCAGCAGAGGCTGATCCCAGAAATTAAACAGTGGCCAGTGGCTTTCTCATAATATGAATCAGCAAGTTGATATAACCTCAAAATCCTAAAACTTGAGTGGTTGAATCTTACTCATTATCCCATCATTGAGTTCTCCTGGCCAGCAGGGAATTCCAGAATTCGGAAATTATCTCTAACCCACTGTGATCAACACCCAAGGATTACAGATGGCTCTACTCTGCTCCAGGGAATTAAAGTCCAGGTTAAAGAGCTTCCTTACCAAGGAACTGCAGCTAAAAACTAAACCAGCACTAATTGTTTCTAGCACAGAGGAAAAGCACCTGGAGCTGGAGCCAAACCATGGAAGATGGAATGACAGGAAAGTGGGAAAAACAGAGGAGCAAGAAGATAATAGAAAAAGTCAGAAAGAAGAGAGAGTATTTTCCATTAAGATAAGGCAAGAGAATGAAAGATGGCAATAGGATTCACACACAAATGCAGTTCTTGAAAGGATCTGCCCCAATCAGCACTGCAGTTTGACAGTGAATGGGAATGAACACCGGCAGCTAGAGCTGCACAGGTTTTGCATCCCTTAATTTTCAGGGAAAAACTTTAGGCTAAAAACTTTTGGGTCAGAAAAGCAAGTTAAAGACTCAGAAATGGACATATGGTGTCTCCCTGGAGCTCTGCCTGGATGCCATAAACTTTGGAGGAAACATGTTTGCAAGCACAACAAGAGCATTTCCAAACCAAAGTACATCCTCCCATGACAAGGTGTCTCTTGTAAAAACCCCAGCTGGTTACCAAAGAAAACACTAATTTCTGTTAAAAGAAACCAATCTGAAACATTGATTATTCATAGAAAAAGCTGATTTTTTTTCTTTAAAACTACAGCAGCATCTTCAAAAAGCTATCTTTTTCTATCTAGCCAAGGTCAAACAATTTTAGAAATGATTCTTGATTAATTTTTTGAGCATGAAAACTATTTTCTAGTATTTTACTGAAAATTAATCTGTAAGATTGAACACAGTAACAATGCCTATTCTTTAAATTCCACTGATAAGCACATCCTAGAGCTCCTCCAGGGAATATGCCCAACCTTCCCTACTGCCTGAACGTGTCACCCTGAAGTCTCTGCTATCATCCACACACAGCATACAGTGACGGGTTATCCTTGTATGGTTTGACAGAGCAGCAGAAGCAGGACGGAGGAGGGCAGCCAAATACCTGAGGCTAAATTCCTGGCACATTAAAAGCCTATTTACTATTGCCCATAATGTTATTTCATATATAAAAATACAAAAGGAGATCCATGTGGAATTAACTGTATTGTTCATTTCTGTGGTTTTCCCTTTGCCTTTTTTTCCTTTTTTACATGAAAGAACTAGGTCAATATTTTCCAGAATTACCCAACTTGTTTTACATGATGAGAAAGGAAAACCATTCCTACTATGAACATTGTTTGGGTGAAAACAACATTATTTATGGGAATTTTCCCCATCTGACATTTTAGAAAAGGAAGCATAGTAGAAAAACCCCTTCACCACATGGAATAATATAGTTTTTTATGTGAAGTATCAGTACAGACATCTACCACTGGAACTCATAAAGCAGTAGCAGTCTGTTAGGTGGGCCATTCAGCAGAGGAAAATGAAGATTAGACTGTGCCTTTGGGTTTCACAGCTCTGATTTCATAAGTGTGCAGAGTAATCCAGGTTCTCTGTGACATTTAAAGTAACCCTTACAAGATCCATCTGCTTGATTTTCCCAGTTTTGACTTCTACATCAGTTCTCTCCAATCTGTTCAGCCACTTGATACCCAGCTACAGGGATGCTGTCACTCTCCATGCTTCTCCTACACCTCTGGATGCCCCACTCTCAACTTTCAGTCCTCTGAGTGATAGGGGTGAGAAAACCAAAGTGTCAGCCACTCCAGAATGGATCACAGCCAATGACAACTGTTTAATTTAGCTGCCAAGCTCTGTCATGTGTAGAAATGAAAGTATACTAGAAGCAAAATCTCCCCAAATCTGGACAGAACTTTCATAAAGGTAAGGAAATGTACACACATAACAAGTTTGAAGTCTCTCCTCTAGTGTGCAAGGGGTGAGAGAGTTTCTAAACCAAATCACAGTAAAAAAACCCAACAATATCAGTATGGGCAAAATCAACGACTGCAGTAAGAGATAATCTCCTGTTAGTTTTTCTTAAGAAAAACAAAAGTGGTTTTTGTTGACATGAAGAAAGGCTGAAGCAGACAATGGTCCCAATGGTCAAAGAATCATCATGTGCAAAGATTCCTACAATTGATCCATTTGACAAAGAGTTGGACAACTTTAGGTACAGACAGCACTATCTAGATCACCTACAATAATTCTAAAAAGCATCTATAACTTCAGATTCACTAAGGCAGGCTGTGTGTGTGCCATCCTACCTTGTCAGCAAAGACAATAATTTCAGAACCAGCTAACTGGCCTCTTTTAAGGTATATTTTATTTCTTTTCCCAGCAAACTGACATTCCGGCTGATAGCTCCGGAAGCATGTTCACATTCCACTATCTCTACTCAAAGTATTTAAGAGAGGAAAGGTAGCAGATACAGGTAAGTGTGGTGAGTCACATACACACCCCAAAGAGAAGTATTGCTTACCTTTGATGAGGTAAGTAAATAATTAGCTATACTCAGGGCACTTCTCTTCCAGTCTCAGAACGATGTTACACAGGCAAAAGCTTCTGAAGGCTTTAAAAAGGGCAACACTTAAAATTCATAATCTCCCAGTGCAGGCAAAATGTTGTGCCTGCCAAATGGAGCATCTACACACTTGATCTTGAGATACTAAACTGATTAATGATGGTAATGGCTTACCTTGATAGACTGCCTCAAAATAAAATTGATAATTTTGCTACACCCAAAAAATACTTCTCAGGAATGTACTCACTGATGAAAGACTTCTACAAAATGTTTAGGGTCTTTGCCTCTCTGTTGGTGAGAAGAAACGGCATAATCATGTGAGACCAGGGCCTAAAGAAACTTCTCTTCAGAATATTCCAGTGTTTTCTTTTCTTCTTTCTTGTTCAAGAGAAGGGTAAGTCAGACTTGTGTCATGACCATGAATATTTTAAGTGCCTGATAATGAACCCCAGTGAACTGGGGTTCCACACAGATACTTGTCTTGAAGTTAATCACTGCACACACCACTGATCGTTCAAGCTATGATTTTTTTTTTCATTAAAAGAGATACCTAAACAAAATTATTTAAGCCTTTAAACTTCTAATTGACTAAAAAAGTGCAAAAGACTATAAAGGAAATAACAGAATTACAGTTTGAGTTGGAAGGCACCTAAAAGACCATTTAGTTCCAAACCCCTTGCCACGGGCAGTGACACCCTCCACAGACCAGGTTGCTCCAAGCCCCATCCAACCTGGCCTTCCGCACTTCCAGGGATGAAGCACCCACCATTCCCTGGCCAACCTGTTCCAACCTCACAGTAAATAAAAAAAGAGTTTGGTTAGCTTAGATGAATCCCTTTTTGCTCTTCACTGTTGGAACATTTATTTCTATCCTTATCAACACCAGTACAAACTCAAGGTAAATATGTAAAAAAAACCCAGAACCATTTAGCACTGTCTGCTTGTACACCAATAAAATTATCATCTTATTTGTGTATCCCTTAACACTTACCCTACAAAATTATTCTGGCCTCTGGATATTGAATTATAATATATAATCAACAGCATAACTAAGAACCAACACTATTTAAAAGATCTGACTAGTGGCAAAATGCTAATCTAACAACAGGTGCAATATTTTAAATTATTTGGTATATTCTATATGAAAATATGGACGATGATAATCCAGAAGTACAATGAATACAATTTTATTTTGTGTAGTCATAAGACAAACGTATATAATTAAGCTGTCATAAGGGAAAGAAATAGTGAAAGATTCAGAACAAACCCAAGTTACTGAGCAGAGGTATTTGCTGGTAGGGCTTTACAAACCCTGTGCCACCTCTTAACCTTTTGCCTTGGGTGGCTCCTGGATCTCTAGGAGCTACTGGAAGAACTTTTAAGCTCCTATCCAACATTTGGTACTGCAGACCCTAAAGCTGCTAAAGAATTGGTACTGATACTTGTTCTGCTTGTTACTGAGTTTTTGTGTAAAACCCTGGCTTTCACACAGCCTCTCGAAACCTCAAGCAGCATCTCACCAGCCTGCAATATTTTGGTGTAGGCAATGGAAATTATTTTATATACACTCAAATCATTAAATGATTAAAAAAACCAAACCCACCCCACCAAACTAATTAACATCAGAGCATGATTTAAGACCAAGAGAGAAACATCAAAAGACATTACAGCATTGTTTGACGCTCCTCTCTTGGCAATAAGCCTCCCCCAATTTCACAAACGGAAGGAAAACAAATGTTTCCAGTTACACGTAGGCTCTCACACTCGTGCCCAAGCGAGGCCACAGCTTTCTCTGCTAACTGTGTTGGGGCGCCTTAGCTGCCAACTGGCTCCAAATATTTCTCAGAAATACGAGGTTCCTCCTGCAGCAGGGCCTTGATAATGAGGGACGATTATCAGATGAAACCACGCTGACTTCCAAGGGAGAATAAATGGATATGAACACAGTGCAACAGAGTATGAAGGATTTTATTGCCAAGGAGGCAATCATATAGCATAAAATTAGGGTATTACATAAAGTTAAGGGATAGTTGAAAATCTGAGCTTCATTCGGAGGAAGGAAAATTAAGGATTGCCTCCCATCATTCATATAAGGGAAAACTCCCAATGAAATGAGAACCTGCAGAGCATCCCATCCCTCATACAGCCCACTCCCAGCACAATAGATATTTGCAAAAAAACCCAGATGTAAATACATCTCCATGTATGCAGAAAAACACACATGCAGAAAAAATTCTGCAACATTTTCTTCTCCTCTGAAACTGGAAAAAAAAAATAAAAGAGAGAAATAACTTTTGGCTTATTACCAAGGATGTCCCCTCACATCACCTGACACAACATAGCAGTTCCTTCTCCTGTTTTTGTACCTATGATGAACTTCAGTAATCACCTCTCTCTGTGTACAAGGGAACATCTTAAGGCGCCTGGAAGCCACAAAAGTTTGGCAAAAGGGAGTTGGCTCTGTTTTAAATATTATGTAGATTATAGAGGACAGAACAAGTTCTACTTTGTAAATACAATTAACAACTGTTACATCTTTACCTTTGCACTCAGGTTTTTCATTTTAACAGTTTCATCTCTGAGCCATAAAAGTATGTCCTCATTTTATTTGTCAGACACAAAAATCCACACTCTTTGCCCCAAACTGTTTGGATTCCCAGCAATGGGCAAGACACACACTTGCCACTCTGGTTTCCAGAAAAAAATCAGCAAACAGAGCTCAGGGAAGCTACTGCTCTTAATTAAGGAGACTGAACTGTTATTCTGTACAGTCCATGTTTAAAAGTCAGTTAATAACCACCTTTAAAATAAAGGACTTAGAACACTTTGCTTAAGCACTTTGGTTAACCAAGGCCTAAGATTTTAGACTGCAACTTTGAGAACCTTTTGTTCGGTGTTAGGATCTTCCTTTTTGCTTCTTTCTGTCACAGAATTTTGTCCCACCTGTTACTAAGAGACAATAACGACTGGTAGTTAAGCCAAAAGAAATGGCCAAGGTAGGCGAAGGGTGCAGCTGGCTACTCTCTTACCTGAGGGAGTTTCCTCTTTGGAAGGGCAAAGATACCCCGAGATTTTGGCCAGGTGGTGAGGGGCTGAGCTTGCCTCCTCTCCCTCTCTTGGCATCAGAAGGGAGAGAGGCTGCAGTCGCTGTGGGAAGAACTGGCTACCACCATGGGGTTCCATCTCCTGCTGTCCTCTCCTATCATCAGTGGAACTTTGCTCGTTAGAGCAGCTGTTGAACTGCGATCTTATTAAGACCCAATCTGACTGGAAAGGAGCCTCACCAGCTATTGGGGTGCCTCAGGGGAAAAACCTGGGACCTCGACCTCCTCCCTTTCCCGGAGGGCATGTCTCCCTGGCCGCACGCGGCAGCCCGGCTGCTAGGGAGGAGCCCGGCTGCTGCTGCCTGAGGCTTTTTCGCTGCACTCTAACCGAGCGCCCCGTGTCCACTCGCAGCTTCTGCTAAGGCTGCAGAGTTTTCCGTTACATCTTGTTTGTCACCCCAGGGGGTGTGCCTGCCTCTGCCGTCCCAGCCTCCGCCCATTTCACCACCCAGCCCGCCCGCCGCGGCGAGACGCGGCCGAGCTCGCGGCACAGCGCCCCCTGCAGGCGCGGGGGAATAATTGCACCTGCCCTGCCCGGCGGGAGCCAGCAGCGCCCTCCGCTGGCCGCGACCGTCACTGCAGCGAAGGGGAAAGGCTGAGAGAAGGCTGCCACCGGGTTTCTGGTTCTGTTTGCCTTGTTATACACTCTAGTGAAGAACCGTTATTCCTTTCCCCGTATCTTTGCCTGAAAGCCCTAAAATTCCAAAGTTATAATAATTCAGAGGGAAGAGGGTCATAGTTGCCATTCCAAGGGAGGTTCCCATCTTCTTTGGCAGACACCTGTCTTTCAAACCAAGACATCTTTTCCTCACAAAACAAAAGATTTTTAAAAAAGACATTTCAGAGAAGGTGAGACTGCAACAATGTCAGAAGAAAAAGGCTCTCAAATGCACTTGAACCAGAGGTGGAACCACTTCTTTCAAATTAAGTAATGGGCCTGTTTTATCACTAATCAAAATAACAGTTAATTATTGATAACTTCAGAGCATTAATCAGTTGCATGAAAAAAATGTTCTCCAATCAAAATCAAGTGTAATTGCGTCTCAAACTTTCCACGCCCTTGCATGTCTTTTTGGAGAAAGGAGGAAAAGTATAAGCAGCTTTTTAAGGACTCCGTAGATCTTGGTGCCTTTACTTGCTTTCTAATTTTAAAAAATTCTGTTGACATATTAAAATAACAACTTGTTAATCATTTAAATTCAAGTGAATATTGGATGTGACATGCAGGAAATGTTCTACATAGCCTTGTCAAAGAAAATGAACTTCTCACCTGGAGGGAGGCAAAGGCAGGGGGAAAAAAATATGACAACCAATAGTATTTTCTGCTATTTTATATATGTTTTCTCTAAAGCTTTCTACCAAAAAAGCCAGCAGGGATCTTTGGAATCATGACCAGAGCTTCCTTAACTAGAATAAATCATAAAACACGAATAGTTAAGTCAGTTAGGGAAAGTGTATTTGAATTTCATATTGCATTGCAAGATTTTCCAAGGTGCTTTAGAAGTGTGAGTCCCAAATACGTGATTCTTTCATATTTCCAGTGACGAGTCAGGCCCTCCACTCCGAAAAACACTGAGCAAAGTACTTTTGAGAGTTTCACCTACGGTTAGGTCACATCATGCTGAATTAATGATATAATATTATATAAAATATCTTTATTACCTAGAGAAAAGACTACAGCTCAGGCAGTTTTCCGGGACACCTTCAGCACAGTTGCTAATAAAGTTTCATCAGCTGGAGGGCAAGGGGGAAGAAACAAAAAGAAGAGTCCTTTCAGGAAAAGCAATTTTCAAAGAATTGCTTTGGGAATAACTCGCTCTTGAGTGCCTGCAATCCAGGATGTGCCACACATGATCTTGTGCTTAAAGCACAATTGAACTCTAAAGAGGAGATGGACGGAGCCTGGAGAGATTTATGTGGCTACAGACTTGTTGATTTTACTGCTGGGTGGTGTGCAGCTCTGATTTAAGATGTGCTGAGCAGGCCTTTATATAAAATAATAATAATAAATTAGTGATACACATGTAGATTTATGTGTTTGGAGTTCCAGAGCGCAGAATGCATGTTTAATGAGTTTTAGAAATCTGTATAAATAAATATAACGGAAATCACACTGTGGATGTCCCTGTCTTGCATCTCTCAATAGGATCTAAATTAGATACGGTCTGTTTTCAACATGTATATAAATACGGTCACAGAAACACACTAATTATCAGCCTGCAAGATCAGCTTGGGTTTTGAGAGCCAATTAAGATCCCTGTGGGTTCATTTTTTGTCAGGAAAGTCAGCAGAGACAACTCAAAACATACACAGGAAGTCTATCTGCTGCCTAAGATGAGATTTGTACAATTGCTTTTCTGACCGTAACTACGCTCACTCCATTTCTTTTTTGCTAACTTTACATTTCCCATATATGATTCATGGTGTTATGCCAAGGTCACCCAGGCCCGTGGTATTAAAAGGTTATACAAACACATCCCTGAAGGAACTAAAATGAATCAGATACGCAGCAGACAGACTGCAGGCCTGGACTTGGAGAGGGAGGGAGTGTGAAAGCCAGACCCCTGACAAAAAAAACCAACAAAACTTCACTTTCATTTGCAACTTCACACAAAACACACAGAAATGCATCATTACTGGGAAGGAAAATCAGCAGAAAATGTTTCCTCTGGGGGAGGAGCAGGAAGGCAAAAAGGTAAAATCCCCAACATTTGCACTTCTAGAAACCACTTGAGGACCTCTCAGTGCTCTGCTTTCTCATGCTGCCCTCAAACCCAGCACCCACACAGATCCCAGCTCTCAACTGAGCACTGACAAGGACTCCAAGCTGGAGTTCTCAACCTGCTGATTTACAGCTGATTTTCACAGAATCAGAGAAAGGTTTGGTTGGAAGGAACCTTAAAGATCACCTAGTTCCAACCTCTGCCATGGGCAGGATGACATTCATTAGACCAGGTTGCTCAGAGCTCCATCTAACCTGGCCTTAGACACTTCCAAAGATGAGGCAGCCACAGTTTCTCTCATTTTCTGTCAGGCAAGCTTCCCCACAAGTGACACAAAATGAGAACATGTAAAAGTTGCAGTCAGGACTGCGCAAGGATCAAACAAACTGTTCCCTTTTCCACCGCATTTCTGTTAACTCTCCTGCACTTAGCTACAGTCACCAACATTATGCATAAAAATACTGGAAGAAGGAGGGCACAAAGCAGTATCAGATGATAAGGCTAAGAATTTATGACCCTACATCTTCAAAATACTGTAATATTAACAGCAACAGCTTATATTTGTTACATTTCTGTGAAACGAGGCACATCAGAGTTTTACAGGTGTGGAAATTGGGGAGGGCAGACTTGGAGTGGTTTGTCAGAAGCATCAAGCAATTTTGTGTTCAAATTAGAACTAGCATACCGTTTTCCACTTCTAGTCTTACATTTGTGCAGCTTTTTAACCCTCCTAGGTCTCAAGCAATTCCTGAGTTCTTACATACTTGTATATCATTGCCACAGAGCAATCATAAGCAACTCCAGCTCTATGATAAAGACAGGTAGTTTGGACTTCAGCCGTAGACTGGACCAAAGAAATCCCACCAATTTTCCTGATTTTGTTGGTTTATGCAATGGCAAAGTTCTGAGCACAACTCCTTGAACTCTATTAACCTGCATTTCTTCTTGTCCCAGTAAAGTCCTGCTGTGAATCCTAAAAATTTCTCTCCCTCAATCCTGCTTCATTTTGAATGCCTGTTCTTTCTATTACTCGTCAAGTAAGATTTAAAACATAAACGGAACAAGGTGGCAGAAACTTGCTTCCAGCTCTAAATTCCTGACAGTACAACCCAAAGTCTGTAATTTATAGTTGAAAAAAGAAACAATAAGGCAATGACTTCTTGTTATTGTTACCTTTACTTGAGAGGTTACAGCCAAAAACTGTCCAAATTCCAGACAGTGCAGGAACAGTCACACCTTCTCCTGCCAACTTACAGCATGTTAGGACAGGAATTACTTTTGTAAGAGGACCACATGGCTGAGGCTTTTTCAGAGCAACAATTTTCTAAGCAATGACTTAAGAAACACTTTTGATATTCACTGACACACTGATAACCAAACACCTGGCATGGGACCTGAATGTTCCCAATAAACCAACATCCACTTCCTCCGCTCCCGTTCCTGTGCTATGGATCATCTGGGCTGGAAGTCTCAAGATCCGGCTGATGCTCTCCATTCCAAGTTCATCTTCCCTTTAGTTTTTCCATAATCCTAGCTAAGTCAGCTCTGTTTCTCCCACTTTAGCGAAAAGAACTTCCAAAATCCTAAGTCTGTTTCACCAACTTTTCATTTGCTGCTCCTCCTTCCTACCTATACCCAGGAAATTTTCTTCCCATAGAAAATATAAAATATAATACTTTCATCTTTTCATTTTGCTTCAACATACATATCTCCAAGTCTTTCCTCTTGTATTTCTGTCCTAGCTGAGGTTTCCCTTTGCTCATCCAGCCTCTTTCTTCTCCTTTCAGTCCTCTTCTTGTTTTTCTGAGCTCATCCAGCTCCTCTGCTCAGGTCCTTCAAATCCACATCCATCTTTCCTTCTATTATATTCTCTGATCTCTTATTCCATGAAACACACCCCTGGTTTCTTCCATCCTAAAAATCCCACTCCTCACTCCCTCCGGCCCAATCTCAACCTTCTTCCCATAGCTGTGTGACATCCTGATATTCCTGTCCTCATTGACATTTTCCATCACAGTCTCTTTCACACAAATCATCTGAAATTATGTTCCTCATCAATATTCAAACTATTTTTCCCCATTTTCCAGTGATGTCATCTGACATCCATATAGGTATGCATATTTGCCTTCCTAAAACATGGATGGAGATTCTTTACCAATTAATACTGGTAAAATAAACTAAAATTATTCTGAAAACAGAGTTATTGAGAATAAAGTCCATAGTACTGAAAGTATTCTCAACAAAGAGGGAAATGAAAAACTTTTGGTTTTAAGGGCAGGCTTATCAGTAAGAATTTAACCTTACAAGCCACGCTCATGCTTTTCCATCTACCAGAAAAAACAGGACCTTGTAGAAATAACTGCACAGGACCCAAGAAAAGTAAAATGATGCCTCATTTCATACCAAGGACTCCTAAAGCAAGAGGTACTGCATCACTGCATCCAGTACCAAATCCCAGTCACCTCCAGGGTGGAACCTATGTCAACACAATTCTTTTGCACAGGTAATATAAATGAATGCTTTCCAGTGAAAGGAGTCACCTTCCAAGACCAGCCCTGTCTGAAGTCCGTATCACCGCACTTCACACACCTTTAGGCATGGACCTGTCTCTCAAATCAGCCCAGGAGAGGACCTCAGCTTCTCCAGGGACCCACTGGGCACCTTCCAATGCCCTCCCCTGATCCGTGCTGTGCTTTAAAGAAAAGCCTCGAAGTCCTTCTGCACCGGACCCAGCCACAGGCACCGCCGTGGGAAAGCCTCCGGCTGCCTCCTGACAGTGCCATCAGGTGAAGCCGGCACTCGGCGCCCTGAATAAACACAGGGGGATGAGGGAGGGAATTCCTGACATTTCCGGGTCTGAAGGGAGATCTCCGGAGCCTTGGCTCCTTTCCAGGTCAGACTGGCTGCCGCCAGCAACGCTGATGGTGAGAGGCAGAGCAGTGCTGCTGTCCTTAGGGTGAGTGAGGGCCGGGGAGACAGACAGGAACAAGGGAAAAATCCTTCCAACACCTCGCAGACTTCTGGGTTAGAGAAACCTGTCAGTCCAGCCTCCTCTTTCCTTTTCTGCCTTTTTTTTTTTCCTTCGGTTGTTATTTTATTGACAGGATTAAGATTCTTATCTCAGTAGGCTATTTTCTTAAAGTTAAAAAATCAAGAAATGGACTGCAAAGCTCATGGTTGTTTGCACGCCCAGGATACCAGCTCATGGATGCTCTGGTGAGGTGGGTAATCTCCTCTGCAGGCAATCATCAGTTTGGATCAAGTCATTCAGCAAAACTAGTGAATGAACAGAAGATCCTATTCTACCCAAATCCAATTACTCTATGCAAAAACTGCAGGTTTTACAGGGCAGACAGATCGAAATGGAGGAAAATGAAACAGTTTAGGGTTGTCAGGAAATCCTTGTCAACCTATCACATAATTTATTTTAATAGCACTTTCAGATGAAGACCATGGTATCCAAAGGCTTTTCAGTGTTCCTGGGAACCTTCAAACTGTACTGTCCCCATTTTTCTGCCTCTCAGCCTTAGCATGAAGGTGGACAAGAATAACCCCAGGAAAATAATACCAGTTCTCATATGCAGAGATCTTCCTAGTCCTGGAGTCCTAGGCTTCCAGTACAACTTACTTAGCAGATGCAAAGTTTCATCAAGCTACAGAGGATTAAATGGAGATAATTTCACCTTTCCAAGGTGCCCTTTTCTCCCTATTTCATCTGTGATGTCTCTCAGACTGCTCCTTACCCTGAGGACCTGAGCACAAACTGTGCTTGGGATGCCAGGCACATCATGCCCTGGGCTCTCTCCTCGCTCACAAAAAATTGTTTAGCAGGAATCTTTGGTTCTTTAAGGACCTTAAGTTGGCCAATTATGACCTCTCATCTTCCAGGGAGAGGCTGCCAAACTCAAAATGCAGAAAGTATCACAAAACACTTTCAATATATTGAACTACTGCAGTGTGCACATGTCATTAATAAACAGTCTGTTTATTAATGAACAAATAAGCAAGAGGCAGCTGTCAGACTCTGCAGGGCTTGTCACAAGCAACAAGGCTGTCTCAGTGCTTAATTAACTCCTTGAACTGCAGTTTCAGCTGAGTACTTCCCTTAAATTCAGGTTCAGTTTACATCACCCTAATTGTTACAGCTTTAACTAATGGTCAGGAAAGAAACTGTGCGCACATCTTTGTATAATAATGACCTTTTCTTTTTGTCATATTACAGATATGGAACCAATTCTTTTGTTCGGTTTTGTGCTGTTTTTAACATACCATCACTTTTCTACGGTTTTCCCCTCAGAGCTGTCTTGACTTGACAGCAAAAGTAACACTGCTATTTTTTCAACAACAAAAAAATCCAATCTCCCATACTCTTTCTCTGACCCAGTGAACCTCTTCTGTAACTTTACACCAGAGAACAGCCCTGCTCTATGTTTCAATCTTATTAAATGCTTTTAAGATTTTAATCGTTCATTCATTGGCTGCTAAGTGAATATTATATCCCTTTCCTGTAGGCAATCAGATACCGTAATGCTTTAATGTTAAAACTTGTTGCTGCTGCAAACAAAAAGGTAACAAATAGTTTCTTATTCAGTGCTGAATCAGTACCCAGAACACCACCTCACTAGCTGCAAATACCCTGAGGGCACCTTTATTAATAGAGCTGATCCAACAATATTTGAAAACAAAATAGCCAAAGACAATGTTCATAACGAAATAATAGGCAGAGTTGTAAAACAATAACTTAGGGTTGTGACTTTGCATTTTTTATGGGCAAATGCTAAAACTGTGTCAGTGCCATTCAATGATATTTTTAAGTCTTACTGAAAAGCTTCCACTGGGTCTTTTTTTGCTTGTTTTGCAGTTCTCTCGGTCAATAAACCAATTGGTTGTGTGTATTTGGTCAATTACTCAAATAAACAGAAGAGAAAAAGCAGTGATATTCCTGATAAACACTCTGGTGCTCTGTACTTTCAAGAAGGAGGAAATTAGGAATTTAGGTCATTCCGTGTTCTTTCTTAGGCATCTATTTTTTGGCAACAGCTAGAGACTAGAAATTGGATACCATGAATCCTTAGTCTGGCTACTCTGCTGTTCCTGAGATTATTTTTAAATAATCTGATAAATTGGCTGAGCACATGTACGACACGAAGTTGTTCACATCATGGTTATCCAGCAAAACTTTCTTTTATGAAAAATGTCAAAATTATTTCTCTTTACTCAGGGCTAAAATGCTTGCTCTGAACTAACCTATAGTTTCACACAGCAATCAAGTGACAGAAATTCTTTTTCAAGCCTCTGGTTTAGTTCTCCTTTCCTGGATTTCTTTCAAACTCCAAGGATCTGACCTCGAGCATAATAAAGTCAACAAAAATCTTTCCAATATCTTCATCAGATTCTGGGTCATGACCAAAGCCGACTTCCTCCCTTTCCCTGCTCCTTCCTTAACAGTTACAGGCCAAACAGACAGAATAAGAACCTGTTGACAGGTAACACTAATTTACAGTCATGTGAGAGGCAGAAGCATCACACACAGCTCTGCTGTAAACTGAGCTCAGTGCTGTTTGCAACTTATATAACTTCATGTCTTGGGTTTCTCCACATTCATAACAACGTTTTTCTTTAAAGGCCAAGTATTCCTCCAAATTGATACGTCCTTTAAATCACTGGGTATCTCCTAGTCTGTCATCAAATAATTAAAACCACAATAAATGTATAAAAAGTCAGAAACGAATCCCTTAATGGGCTTTTACCAAGATGGTTCTGTCAGTTTTGCAGCTCAGATCGTGCACTAAAAGTTACGAGGCACGTGACAATTTTGGAATTATAATATCTTAAAAAATACCATTTGAAAAATCTTCTTGCTACAAAACCACCTGAGTTTAGAGAACATGGAGGTTGGGGGACACAGAACAATTCTTGCCCTATCAGGAATCCTAATGAAGGTTTTCCTTTCAACACTTGCCCAAGCTTGCTAATTCCCACACCATTCAATATTCCATGAAAACAAACAAAATAATGCATTACCTGATTGTAAAGTCTCAAGTTTTTCTTAGCTATACTGCATACCCCCAACTGCAATTCCTAAATTTCAGTACGCACCACCAAATTAAAAAGGAGGTACTGCTATTTATCATTTTACACTCAAAGATAATGCCCTTCACAACAGATGTACCTTTTTTCTGGTAGTGGAGCCCCTTTATCCTTCAAGAAGCTGTTAAATGATTCCAACCAGAAAGGCAACCATAACTTCTGGGAAGGTCAAAGTTTCACTCACAAATAAAAACAGACACCACCAGGCTTCTTCCTTACACCGTTGTATTATTTGATTTTTTTGTGTGTGTGTGTATGATACATAGTATTGCTACTTGGAGAGTTGTACATACATAGAAATCAGGCTTTATGGCCACTAAGATCAGTCTACTTAACAGGAAAAACTGGCAGGGAGGGTAAGGAAGAAAGCTGAAATAGCTGTAAACTCAACTGTAAACAACTTTATATCACTGAGAGTCACAAGGCTTTTCTTTTACACCAGGACGTTGCATCAATGTATTAATTTGCATTAATGATCTGAGTATCCTGAACAGTTTCATAAAAACAATGAAACACGCTATTGGAACTACATGCTGAAAAACTCAAAGTCAAAAGACCAGCAACATGGAACTAAATCTCACCTCTCAAGCAAAATAGGAAAAGAAGGCACTTTTTCAAGGCCACTTGCCACAAAAAAATTTTCTCATTTGCTTTCACTGAGAAAGTTTGAATAAACATTCTCAGCATAGTGTTTACTGTAATATTTTAAAGTAAACATCCAAATATACAAACATATTTTGGTTAATCAAGAACCATATAAAATCAAAATGAAAATAAATTTGGTGAGATAATAAGATGGGAGCTCTCCCCAACAACTACACCCAGCCTCCAAGTTACACCAGTGCAGAATTCCGGACAGATTTATTATTTATAACTGAAACTCACCTTGAGACAATGCAAGGGAAAGATGCAAACCTAACCTGAAAACCGGATTTTTACTGAAGCACACACTCCACCTCTTCTCTTAGCAAGCTGCTTTTGCAGGACATCCTTCTGTAAAAACACCAAACAACTGCAGCAAAAGGGGGCTCAGGAGAATTTTGTGGCTTAATTTTTCTACCTGTAATTGTCATACTGCCAAAGTAATGGGAAAGGCATGAGCAATTCCTGAAACAGTTGTGTTTTAATTCTGATGCCAAGTCTTTTGGTTATGAAGAATTTTTTCTGACTGAGTTGAAAGTCTATCGAGAGTACACAGAAAGTCCTAGGGCAAGAACAAAGGTGCAGGGCAGAAGCTAGTTTATTCAGGCTTGTCAAGTTAAATCTTGTAAAATATGTACACATTTAATTGTTTTCATCATTTATATATGTTTCAAGCGCGGAGGGGGCCTCCTGAATCTTTTAAGTAGAAGGCAAGCACCAATTCTGGAAGTCCTGTTCGATCAGGGAAGAAGTCACTCATTTCTGAAGCTTTAAAAGACTGGGTTGGTTTGGGGTTTTTTGGTCACACTAAACACAGACAATTTGGAACCATTTCATTTATTTCAAGCAAAAATATCTCAAGAGCAGCCTGACCTTTGCAAGCAACCCTAACAGTGGGTTAGACACATTATAAAGGATTAAACAAAGCAATAAAGTAATGAGGAAGAAAATGAGGGGCAATGAGTGTGTGGGAGACCCTGTAATTGAGAAAGCATTATAAAATGAGGTACCACTTGCAGTAAAACACTTAATGAAAGCACAGCACAAGCCTGGCTTCTCTCTCTTCTTGTCACTTAGTTCTCTGAATGATGTACTGCCTTTTCTAAAAAAAAAATAGTGAAATATTACAAAAGGGACACCTGGAAAAACATGGATGTGGCCTTTTTAGCTCCAGCCTGCCTTCCTGACCCCCCCACGCAGACTCGCCACTGGCCAGGCTCCTCCCCATCTCCTTTCTTTCCTCAAAAGCAGCTCCCCTCAGCCACAGGAACATCAAGCCATTCTTTCAGGTAGCTCAGCCCCACTGCTTCTCCTTTCACACGCCAGGATGTGCCATTCAACAGAGCTTTGTAGGTCCATGTTGGGAGGGTTTTTTTCAGGATCAGTACCAGGAGTGCACACAAATGGCTTAAGAACAAAACAGGGAGATCTCTGTACCAGCTTACCAGGTCCCCTCAGACCATCTTATCACTTTTACAAGTGCTGACCAATTTTAATACTGTAAAAACTAGGTGGAAAAAAATACACAACACATCCAGTATGTTCCTTCTACCAGTTTTTTCCATGGTATAAAAGATGCACTGTTATTACATTGCCCAAAGTTCTGCAGCACCCTCACTGACAACAAAATGCATTTTAGGAGTGACTTCTCCTACTAGGGACGAAAAGAATTGCCTAACCAAGAATTATTCTGGGACAAGAGAAGCTTCTGTACAATCTTCTGTTCTATTAAAAAACATTACGGATGTTTTGGGGAGGTCTGATTTGGTAATGATTGTGAAGCAGCAATTAGGAAAGCATCAAAACTTTGCAGGATATTCTCAGAGTACACTGGAAATCACAACAGCTCACTAAAGATGCTTCTGGGATAGATGTTTGAAACAAACCATTCGAAACAATTCTGGCTTTTTTTAAGAATTCCAAGGAGAACTGAAGGCCTTTGAGTCTTTTCCCAAAAACACAACTCATAGGATTGTTAACTCACCATGTTATCCAATAATAAATATCACATGGCAAGCACCGACAGGAGCAGCACTCTCCTGTTAATTGCTCACCTCACAAAGACAAATCTGTTTTCTTTTCTTATTTTAACCAAAGAAGACTGAAAGGGGACCCTTGTATCATGTCCCTCTTCCAAAATTCAAAACAACTGCCAAAAATAAAATCTGCATATCGTTATTGGGGAAAAAACTTCCTGGGGGAGAAAGGTAGTGGGCATGGAGTTTCCGCTATCTACCACATGGAATATTTAGGAAACAAAACTCTTTTTTCCCTGTAATGGCAAAACAAGTTAGGTGAGCAAAAGATGAAATGATCCGCAAGCTTGGGCTTTATTCCAAACCCCCTATTACATGAAACCCGACCATCAGTTGGATCATCCCGCCTGTTTTCTGAAGAATATAATAGATGGAAATCTGCTCCTTAAACTGTTTTTCATACAACAGGAAACCGACAAAACAGTATCGCAACAGCAGCGCTCACAGGGGCTACAGAAAGTCCTGATCCTGGGATCAGAGCCCTTTCTTGCTGAATCTTTTTCCCTTTAACAAATATTGAAAGTACCTATAAGTTAAAGAGAAAAACTTTTCATTACAACCTGCGACACAAGGCTTTTGGACTGGTCCAAGGACACACAGACAACGTATACACAGGAACCTCTCGGCGGGAGCACACACACACAAGGCTTAAAGTTTTAGGATGTTCCAAAATATGTTTTTAAGAAAAGTAGTTGCTGCCATTTATGATGGAGAAATATAAACCATTCCTGTACATTCTCTTCTTTCCTCCGTTACTTAAAAGCAATTTAAGAAAAGTTAGAACTTTGATATGTAACGTTAAAAATAATAATAAAATTTCTGAAGAAAACCATTATAATGGAAACAAGTTATCAAAATACGTCTATCACTGAAAAACACAGCTCCACTTGCCCTGAAATAAAAACTGTGTAGTGGACAAAGATCAATGAACTTATCAAACACAATCTGGTAACTTCTTAGCCTCAGCATTTAAGCTACCAACACTATTACCTCTTGAACAAACACAGCTTTTGGAAAGGTTAAACCTGTGAGGTCCTCATCGGAAAGTCCCTGAGTAAATTATAACATGTGATGATGACATTCCTGTGTCTTTTGGAAGCAGCGAGGGGAAGTAAGGGTAGGTCATTATAAGCCACTTGCCTTTACAACCGGCTGTAAAAGACAATGAGGACAGGAAGTTTCCCACCGAGATCAAGGTGCACAATCCCCAGCTAAAAATAAACAAGCCCCGAGAGTCACATCTGCTGGAAAATATCATTGGAGCCTGAATTCCCAGGTGCCAAAGCAACGGGAAGAGAATGCCTTGGTACAGCAGGCTCCCAAAGAATCGCAAAATAATAATTACAGGGATTGGCAACGATTACGGTTCGTGCTAAGGCTGTAGATAAAAACATCAGAGCACGCTAACTTATTAAACCACGGGAAAAAAAGGAAATGAAAATTAAAATCAGATTAAAATAATTTAAATTTACGTTAAATTTATCGTTGCCATCCTTTAGCTGCCAGACACAAGCCCTGGAGTCATTCTGTCACAAAATCTTCCTATCAGAAACAACTGGAGCAGCAGACAAAAAAAACCACAAATTTCCACCCTTTCTCACCAGGCCTCACCTATTAGACATCACCACCTCCTGCACATGCTCCCCACTCCCAAAGACTCTCAGGCCAATCCCAATTGCTCTGGAGATCAACAGCCATGTGTGTGCCATGGGATATGTACTCCTTTCAGAGGGAATTGGGTTGCTGGAGCCTCTGAGATCTCTTCCCACCAAACGAGGCACAGGCAAACACCCAGGGTGTGTGGGCAGCTCTAGCACAGCTGATCAGCAGTGGGAAAAAAAATGGACAACCTCATTCTTAAGGACAGGGAAGCTCTCTGTGTTGGCACAACCACGTTTTGGTTGAGGAACGGAGGAGAGTTTTCTGCCTTCATTTTTTTTTTTTCCCAATGGGCAGGCTCCGGCAATGTGAACAATGCGACGACAACTTGAGTCATGTAATTCTTTCCTATTCTGATTTTTTGGCAGCTCCATGTGCACAGAAAGGCCTGGTGAGAGACCACAGTCTAGAGACTGCAGTGGGAATAACGAAACCCGGAAAGCTCCAAAACTTAATGCTGATACCATTAATGAGTAAATTTATTGGACCTGAGAAAGTTTCATTTAATTCATAAATAGCCTAGAAAACTTTTAAAACAGTGGATTGGAAACCATTTCTGGCTGTCAGTACTAGGGAAAACTACACACAGGTACACACCCTGCAACCTGATGCAAAGATTACCTAAACAAAAAACAAGACCTGGGACTGAAGCACAATATAAAAAATATTCCAGTTGTGGGATGACAGGAGGAGCATCTTGTTTCAGGCCTTTATAACGTTCCAATTCTTACATTTCTTACTGCATGAAGCCTTCTGCTCTAAAGAAGAGCTTTTCACCCTCCCACTGCTTCATCCCTGTATGCTTGGTGGCTTCACCACTTCTTTTATTTCTTCAAACAGCTTTTAAAAACCACTCTGTTTTTCAGTGCCACCCAAGGACAGCTGCAACTGGTGTGGAAGAACTACTTTAGTGACTGGTGGTAACCACACAGTCGCTATATAATAATAGAATTGCATAATTATACAGATAAGCTCTTCTTTAAAACAGAGTACCCACATTCTAAGAATCAGCAGAAAGGGGTGAAAAATAGAACTAGTGAGGAAAAATAATTAGCCTCCCTTTTTTTTTTTTTTCTTTCCAGTCAGTAACTATTTTTGCAGGACTCATTTCTGTAAAGTGTTAATGGGTAATACATGTCCCTCTCCTGCAGACTCCGCTGCACTCTGTAACCTGAGAGCTATCACACACTCATTCTCTTGGACACATTTTCCACATTATTTGAATATATCCTTCCCTTAAAACGACTTTGGCATGACATTAAGGAAGTTGTGGCTCAGGTGGTAAATCCAGGACCATCTTGAAAGGTAAGCTGGTGAATTAAGCTATATTCAAATTAAACGGGAAACCACGAGTTGTTAAGATTTTATAAAAATACCCCTAAGAACAAAAGGCATTTAAAATTTTTGTTGACTGTCTAATAGCAGGAGCTATATTCTGGTTCCAAAGCATTCCTATTACAATAGAAGCAGTGCTCACATATTCCCATCTGAGACACAATTCAAGCTGGAGCAGCTCTAAAGCCCAAACCACCTCAATCCAGTCCACTAAAAACGAAGTATTGCAGGTAGTGACCCAAAATGAAGCTCACTACCTGAATCCTTCCGTGAGTTTGCTTTTCCTTCAGTAACTTTACTTTTGCAGCATTGAAATCTGCTGCATATAAATGCACAGAGCATCACTTCATCACTTCCAGCACAGCACAGGACTGCTCAGATTATCACAGCCTGAACCACAGGTGAGGGAAAACAGAGGGGCAGCTGCATGGCCTCCACAAACCAAGATTATCACCCAAAAAAGAAAAAGTCCATTGTGTAAAAAAGCAAATACAGAAAAACAGGTGAAGTTCTTTTTCTAACACTTTAGATTTTTGCAGCAAAAATCTCTGCAGAATAACTTTATGCATGAAAACTCCCATCCTGGAGGTTTTACAGAAAAACCATCAGAACTTATTAAAACAGTCATTCCAGTATTTTCATGCAAATCGGCTTGGTTGCCTTCACAGCCCAGTTAATTTCTCAGCTGCTTTCCCCCCGCCTTCTTTTTTACCCTTAATTTTAAATCAGATTAATATTAATACATATTAATTAATATTAATAAAGATTAACACAAAGCATGGGCCAGATGAAGGAAGAAACTTCCCTAAACCTGAATGATTTGGAGGACAGGCCTCTGAGTTGGATTGCTGCAGTGATGGAGATCAGATGTACAGCTTTGGGGGAAACATCTAATTTCACATTTTAAACACCTGCAAAAAAAAAATCTCACTGTGATCAGAGGAATCAGAGGACTGGGATTTATGAGTAAGACTGTCAAGATTATAAGAAACAGAATACAGTGTTTCCAGCTCCCTTGCCAAATATGTATTAGGAGTTCAGTTCATTTTACAGAGATTCAAGTGTGCAACAAAAAAGGAAAAAAAGAGAGAAATAAAGGAAAAAAAAAAGTTCTTTCAGTCTACAGAAACATCAGGGATTAAATGTCAATAGCAAATCTCTCAGTACTTCCTGCCACCACGCCAAATAAAGCCTGCTTCCAAGCCAAACATCTGCTTTGTCTGTCCCAAACAGGAACTCATGAGAAGGAAATGTAGCACCCTGTACACTGTGGTCAAAAGACAACATTTAAAAAATTCTACTCTATTCAAAGTTTTACCTGTAAAATCGCTGAAAGAGTAAGCATTAAAAAGGAAAAAAAAAAAAAAAAAGATTCTGAGCTTTGCACTCTGTTCCTCAAGGGCTTCATGACCAAGACATCATTCATCAATCACACAAATGTGGCATTGGCAAGAATATTCACCCTGCTAATGCCTTTTTCAGAAGTTCCAGTCCCACATACATTAATTCTGAAGGAATAAACCAGACTGACATTTATTATGTGCACATGTATAGAGCACCCTCTCTCTGTTTTGCTCTCTAGAATAGGAGATTATACAAAAATCAGGTGTTTCAATGATATTAACACTACTTTGGGAGTACAGTTTTCTCTGTGTCCAGTGCTATCATACCTCCACAAAAGCTACAGAGGTTTCCACAGGGGTCATATTTTCCTGCACTTGGCTCCAGTTAACAAATAATATTATTGTAAACTGGAGCACCTACTGAAAATTGAGGTGGAAAATTAAAACATACAAACATTTTTCTAGGCCAGGATTTCCAGCTGATGGCATCAGAGCCTTTGGGTGTCTCAGGTAGTGGAGGTCTCTTGGAACCACATTTGAAACTCCCAGCTGAAGGCTGATGACACATTTTGCTGGTACAGAATAAGGCACCAATCTCTATTTTTACAATTCCAGGTAACAAACTGCACTCCTCCCTTTCAGAAAGAAAGTTCTAACTGGATTGGATGGCAAAACAGGTGCAGGCAAATTTTAAAATCTGATGTGTATTTTGAGCAGTGAGATACAAGTGAAATTGTTCCTGTGCGTTTTACAGGGCTAAAAACATTTCAGATCTATTTCCCTCAAAAAACTACATACTTCTTGTAACAATATGGACGGTTTTATTTAGTTCAGCTGAACTGCATCAGCTTACACCACCTGAAAATCTTGCTGAAACATTCCCCAGCACCCATGCAACAATTTGTGTCTGCACTTAATTAATCCTCACCCCACCCCTTTGAGAAACTCAGGTCAGCTCTCTTCTTTTACAGGCAGCCCAAACTAGGGAGCCAGGAAGGGGTAAAACCCAGATTAGCACTTCTTGTTCCTTAATCCTGTGATGGGTCTTACAGATCACAGTGCACTTAAGAGCCTCGGAGAGGAAGGACACAGGAACTCTGTGAACAGGACCACTGTTCAAAAGAGAATTAACATTTAGAACAGTGTTATTTGGCTAGGAACTTCAAACAGAATTCCAAATGGTGGTGAAAACACTGCCATGGCATGAACATTAAAATAAGGCAGGGAAACGACACAACATTGAGATAATCCACACGTGCACACAACCACACACACACAAACCCCTCAACAATAAATAAATCCAGAGTATTATCAGCAAGTGAAAAAAAAAAGCTCAGTAAATTTGGCATCTGTTATGACTGCGAGATCTCTTTTAAAAGCAGGTAGTGAGTTCTCAATCACAGAGGCAAGGCACCAGAAGTTCAGGTCACATTATCAGATATGGATATGTCTGTAATTCAGTTTCTTTCCGTCTGGATAAATCAGCAATGAAAAAAGAAACCCTGAATTTTTAAAAGAGATATAAAACTCGGATTTTTTTTTTTTTGTCTCCTAGAAAATAGTACTGGCATTGTTATTCAGATCCTAGAGAAGTAAACAGCAAAAATAGACTCTAATAGGGAAAGGGTTTCCAATAAACAATAATATTTACTTAGTGTGCATTACTTAAAGAGAGTATTTTGTTAGGACTTGCTGGAGTTTTCAGGTTTTTTATCTTGTAAATCTCTTGTATCAGTTTCAAGCCAAAGTCATGTTTCCACATGAAATCCTGATACTCTCATTTTACACTAGTGGGCATAGTGCATTTCAACAAGCTACAACTTGCTGTCACAAGGAGTTCACATTGTGAGGAAACGTTACATTTTTAGGTCAACATTTGAAAGAAAAACAGCCACTGAGCATCTCTGTGCAAAACAGGATCAGCAGATGGTCACCTTCCCTTAAAACACAGCATATACTCGTTAATCTTTACACACATTGAGAATTCAAGGATTACTGGGAGATACTCCTTCTTAATAAGGAACTACTCTGTGAATCTATAGGCTGTTGGTGGAAGTTCTTTGCTCTTTATCTAGGTAATAAAGAAACAAGTAGGAAATAAAAGCTGAGATTTGTACAAGAGCTGTTAAACGATGAAACACAGCAAAAAAAAAAATTAAATCCTTCAGGCCGTCACTCCTGTTTCCTCAAATTTGCTGCTACCATGGACATCAGAACATGGGGGACTTAGCTCCAAGTCAGACTACCTGGAAGGCTGCTGAAAAGCCAGGAAAGCCTGGGAACTTTTGTATCTCAGTGAAATGAAAGCCCTTTTCCCATCCAGCCACCCTTAATTGCTCTAGAGTATTTCCTGGTGATCGCAAAGGAAATGAGTTGGTGCTCAATTCACTAGAGCCCTGTTCTATAGCTGACTTTAAAAAAAACACCAACAGGGAGGGGAAAAAAATCATAAAAGAGTAGTTAAGCAAAATTGGTTACTGGACTTGAAGAAACTTGGTTATAATTCTTAGCTCACTCTGAGTTTCCCATACGGTTTAACCTGTGCTGCCACAGCTGCTCACAGCTTCACCTCTTTTTTTGATGTAGAAACACCATACATGACTGTATGAATGTGAGCTCCTGAGCTATTTTAGTAGGGAGAACCATCTATATTTTTAGGCATCACTCACAGGCTTTCCATTAATGGTTTGTATCTTCTCAAAGCAGATTTATTCTTTCACAAAGGTGTGTGTATATATATATATATTCCAGAATATAGTTCCACAGTTAAAACTGCAAGTATAACAAAAAACACCTGCAGTCTCTTTAAAACATGCAGAAGTACACAACACCAACCTGGCACGTGCTGGAATTAAATCAGGGATGTATTTTGTTTTAGAACCCCAATAAAATTTCTGAGGCCCAAGGGAACAGTAGACCTCTAGAAAAATCAAGCAGGTAATAACTTGCTTTCTGATGTGAGACCAATTTCTATCAACTTACCTTGCCATCAACCAGTTCCCATCTTTTATGGGATCTTTTTCAACACAGCTCATTTTTAACCTGGTCTTTGCAATATGTCCCAAGAGTGGTCCCTTGTAAATTAAAATAAAGAAACAAAAAAAACGCCACCACAAACAAAAACTTTGACCAAACTGGAAATTAATGAGACACCATTTACCATTTCACTGCAAGTGAGAACTAAATTTGTAATGTGAATAATTAGGAAATTTGGACATCTAAAATGAAATTAACTTCTGTGCACCTTTATCACATGGCATATATAGAAAGATTTCTTTTTAGATGTGCTAAACTCATAGAGGACTCCACTACTACAAACCAAATAAAGAATTTTAAATGGTACATGGCTACTCCTCTGAAGTATCTTCACATGATGGCAGGTAGGAAGAGTCTATTATTTTCTAATTAATGTAATTTTAAGTTAATTTATTGAATCTGCTCGTAGGAGACAAAAAAACTTCTGAGGAGCAAATCTTTCAATAGGTCCTTGGCACCATTCACTTGATAATTCCTCAAGTGTGAATGAAGTATCAACCACAAAACTGTTAAATCAAAATCTGGCCTGTTGGTGAGGGGAGAAATGAGATGGAGGGAAAGGGAGAGAGGGAGAAAGCAGAAGAACATTAGAGAATGAGGAGACATAGTAGTCACTTAGAAAACATTAAAGTTAGAGTAAAATATTCATAAAAGGGAAAAAAATAATAGAAAATGTGAATGTGTTTAGTTAAAGCTAACAAGTAACTTCAACCATGTCACCAATCACATCCCATTCTCTTCAGCAACAACGGTAGATTCTGATGTTTATTTTTGAAGGAAGGGTTTTCTCCAACTGTTATAATAATCTGCAACAAATGTAATTTGAGGAACACATGATCCTTTTGCAGCTGGAGTATCAAGAATGCCATCCACTGACTCCACACACAAGGAAGCTGCCACAGCAGAGCATGGGTGACACAGAAGTGCAATAAATAGTTAAATATTAGGGTTAGCTTCCTCCCTCCCCTGGTGAGTGGACAATTTCACTCTCTCAGTTAACCACCCAGGGCTGAGGGAAAGGGCAGCTCCACACATCCTGCACTGTTTAATGAGAAGTAGCACACATGCAATCCAGGATCCTGCAGTGAAGAACAGACACCCTTGCATGGCTGTCTAGAAGTCCTGGATCTGTCTTGTTGTCTAAAGAAGAAAATAAACAGTCTTCCTTTATTTGCATCTGTTATTTTTCAGTTAACTGATTGATGAAATTGGAATTAGACACTTTAACAATGCCTTTCAATTGGTTGGAAAGATTTCCATCAGAAAACTCTGATTTCATTTGGGCTGCCTCTGTGGTCTGCGTACCGCTGTCAGGAGAAAAAAACAAAAGAAGATATTTTCAAGCCACTATACAGCTAAGAATAGACCTGTCCTGTGTGATCCTCTAGTTATAGTAATTTCTGAAATACAAATAGAGTTAATCCAGCAAAATTTTAACAGCTGATTCCATGCATCCTTCCCTCACGCAGGGTTAGGACTATGTCAATTAGTTCAAGTATTTTTAGTAAATATTTCAAATTTACTTTAGTAATCTAATACTGACTACGATCTAAAGATACCACTGCTGGATTCAACCTCTGAGCCAGTCTGCCTATATCATGAATTTGAAGTCCCAACACAAGGGACAGGCACATGAAGTTATCCACTCTGACCAACTCCCTGCTCAAATACAGGCACAAGGAATTCAAAGGACAACCAGAAAATGAGTCAACAAAACTACAACTAAGGCATGTGGAGCAGGGAAGGAGGAATGGTTATTTTACCCTTCAACAACCTTCTAGTCTTCAGTTTCTCACAGATAAGCCCACCATGGCTGGACAAGCATTCCCCCCTTGGAACCATCAAGTGTATGCTCCTACACTTGGCTACCTGCAATATCACCATAAGGGTAGTCCAAGCTTATCCCACCCATTTATCAGTATTAATTTTGTCATGCCAAAACGAGGATAGCTGTTTTCTTGGGGCAACAAGCGTGCCTCTGCTTGTACTGATAAGAATCTTAGTTTCAGGCTTAAACAAATCAGGAAAGAAATACAGGGAGAACACAAAAATACACATTGAAAACCTAAACTCCATTAGTTTACAAGGACCGAAGTGTGTGTCATACTTTTTTTCCTATGGTACCAGACAGACAATGACAAGAAAAAGACATATTTGTAAAGATTTAGTTAGCATTTCAGAATAATTAAGATTAATGGAAAACTTCCAAAGTAGCTCACTAATGTATCATACACAGCCTATTAAGCTTGACACAGCAAGCTTTTTCTCATGGCCTCAGCTGCAGTGACTATTTAATGTATCTGCTGTGTACTGTCCCCTAGGACCACAAAACGGACTTTATAAACTGTCAGTACAAACACTGACATGCATCTAAACTTTGTTTATCGCTGAAGCCAGGCCAAACAGTGCTAATTGGAGTTCTTCTCCTAAACAATGTTTACGCGCTAATTAGTCCACTTCCTAAACTGAATGTGCCAAGAAAACCTAAGAAAATACTGGCAAGCCACCACTGGGTTGCAGTCTCATCAAGAAGTTACTTCACAGACAAACAAGGCCAGGTAACGGTAAACTGGAAAGGTAAATTCAAAGGGATAAACCAATGTATGTGGCTAAACATCATTAAAAAAGACTCCACTGTCTGAGAGGGAAAGCTGTTCTATGGCTTTTTAATTCAGACGGAACCAAAACGTTCAAATGTGGAGAAAAATACAGTGTTGTACACAACGAGACAGAATGGCAGCGGCAAGAGTGGCTCCAAGAAAGTAACATGCTGTACTTCGATTGCAAATGTGTCTTACTACTATTACTTATCATTTGGACTGCTAACAAAAATCTGAAGAGGATATGTCAGCCACATGATTCAGAAAGCCGAGTCATTCATATCTTTGAAGCCAGTAAACTGACAAAATCTGGTGGTGTTTCACAGACAGACAGCAAGCTCGTTTTGCAGAGGAGTGGGGAAAAGAGCCTAAAAAAAGGATTGAAACTCCAATAAGGGCAAATGCTCATGTCCCTGAGGTAGCTCCTGGGCAAGGAAAGGACGGGAGGTGAAGAAGAGAAGCCACTGAAAGGGAGACAAGTCTAGAAAAGCACAGTAAAAAGGGAGAAAGAGAATGGTCTCAAGGGGAACATCCCCCTTCTCTTTCCAGGATGGCTTTGGTTATGAGACAGTGGGCTCTGGAACATCCAGGGTTTTGTTCACCCTACATATGATCAAGTAATTTTTTATTAGGTATAATACAGTAATTTAAGAAGAGAGCAAAAACATTGCGATGTCATGGTTTTCAGTACTTTTTTTTTCTTTAAAATATGTCTGTTTTCTTGCACAAAACCCCAGGGAATATTGTTTTCGTGCACCAGTGTCAGTCTCAAGAAAGTTCTTCAGAGCACCGAGTACAGAAGGATCTGGATCCTTAGACTTTACTGCATTGTCAGTATCCCTGGTAATCAGAACTGCCTTTTGCTATGGTTAATGAAAGGAGGAAAAACTTTTGACCTGGAATTTCAAGCTAACTTAGCAATTTCTGTCTTCTGACCCCATAGTCTCTGACCTGCGTTTCATTTCACTCTGATGCCGAAGGACTTCCTCGCGTGGCTGCAGCCCAGTGCCAGACATCCAGTCTGATTCGGGCCGGATCTTTGGAAGCCTTATCTCCAGCCAGCAACTTCCTCTGCAACTACAAAGGAGACCTGGGCCACGGCTGACTCCCTGCTGTACCTCCACAAGGGACTAAGAGGAGCAAAACCCATGAGCATGCCTAACCTGTGCCAGATGGCTCAGGAGTGCCACGGCTTCCTCCACCTGCGGGGTGGCCTCTTGCCCACACACCTGGGGCTAAAAGGGGCTCCCTGCTACCGTCCGTGACTTCGGAGCCTGTGGCCATGCTTAGGAAACACACACCAGAGTCCCAAGAGAGTCCCTTCTCCTTCTCACTCACGACTTCAAAGGCTTTCCCCTTCTACTGCCAGGTACTGTGTGGATTTCTGATAAGAGCAGCTGGCTCTGAACTGTCCCTCTCCTAAGGAGGGAGATGCAGGGAAGAGGAAGAGGAAAAGACACATGTCCTCCGAGGAGCCGTGGGGGGGGAAGCACCCACGTAACAGGAGATAAAGCACCCTGCAGTGAGATAAAACTCCCTTCAGGATATGAAAAAGTGCAGGGTGGCAAAGAATAAGCGCAGTAGACAGGAATGAGACAGAAATACAGTCCATTAGCCAACACCTGATTGTTTCTAGGATGCATCTGGGAGCTGTGTTTGGTTTCCCTATTTAAATTTCCATGTGGCTGTATGCCTAACGTGGCTAAAGAGGCTTCTCGAGCAGTCAGATATGGCTGCAAAATATCCCTCCTGCGGTGAATCTTTTTATGCCACTCTAGAAAAATGGGTGGTTTCTCCTCCTCACAGCTTGATCTTTTCTAAACCACAGGATCTTCACATGATCTTTCCTAAGTCACACATTCCCACTTCTGGAGCTACCTACTTTTTTAGTTCAGTGGTTTCTCGGTTATGAAAAACTAAGGGCATAGTATTCCTTAGAGGTTATAACATAAAAAAACAATCACTCCCAACAATTCAGCACTGTCAAAAGAAAGCAAACACCTCATCAGCTATTAAAACTGAAAAGACCAGTAATTTAACTTATTTATTAACTGTTTTTTGTATCAACCCACACCTTCCCTTTAATTCAATCCTTAATCTCCGGTCTCATTAAAGGAATAAATTGCCTTTCCAACAATGGGGAAACCCAAGTAGAACCCAAGGTTACTTGGTTAATTCACAAACACATCATGCTGCTGGGGGAGGAAAACACACTGTCTGCAGCTTTGTTTATGCTCCTGGATGCCAGAGGATAGACTCAAAAGGTACACGCAATCAACAACCTGCAGAGTGTAATAAAGAATAAAGGACAGTGCTCCACACATGGTGTCTGGATTACAAATGGAATCAGCTTCAGAAGACTTCTTAAAACATGAAGACCTTGAAAAAAATTTGTGCCCTCAATGCGACTGAATTTCTTACTCAAGTTTTCAGAATGCTCCTGTGATTGACAACTGAGGTCTATTCTGCCAGTTCTCTGTAAAGCAGGGATATTGTTTTGTCTGTATGCGAGTTTGGAAAAATAACTTAAAATTTAAGCTGTTACTGTTAAAAATCCAGTATTCCTAAAAAACTAGTACTTGTGTACAAATTAGAATGTCAACTATGAAGCAGAGTGGGGACTACTTCAGAGCAGTAAGTGCTCAAAAAGTGAACAGTAAGTTCCCCACTAGCATAATTTTGGGATGGAAAAAAAAAAAGTAAGAAAGATTTACCAATAAAACACAGCACCTTTTTAACACTCAGAGTATGATTTTCAGAATTCCACTGAATTCCACAGAACTACTTTTGGAAAAGCCACATTGCTCACAGAGAATAACAGCAATTAAAAAAGAGCAGTAAAGCTGTCAGCAGCTTCCTTCTTATTCAGGCCACTGTGATTTCTGTCCTTAAGAACACATCTGCACTGATGAGCAAAACAAAAAAAGCAAGTTGGGAATGACTGTACATGCTAAATAACCCCGAGCTCTGGAAGTGAGGCAGCACAGATCTCATCTTACCCCACCTGAGAGCAAACACTCCCTCCCAGCAGGGTCTGTGACCTGGACAGGTGAACAGCCTGCTGCAGATTTTGGGTGTGACACCTCTTTGTGATACCCAAGGGGCAATGGCAGGTATGGAAAAACACTCACAATGAAGCATCCCTCAACTCTGAACTCAGCCTCGGGCATGGCAGGGAGTGTTTTGAGCTTTAAAAAGAAAATTAAGAGAATACAGACTGCTTTAACTCTCCCTCTGCTCTCAGGCTGGTCTACAGAGACATTAATGGCTACGCTAATCCTGTTGGGACACTTGTATTCCAGGATTAATGCTCCTTACCCTCTTCTGCTTCTATTTTGTACACAGAAAAAAGGGGAATCCTCATCCTGGAATACAAGTGTCCTCGTAAGGAGTTACACTGGGATAGCCACCACGGGATCAAAGAACTTCCTTGGAGGATAAAGCCTTTATCTCCACACATTTGTTCTTTTCCTGTTAACTTGAAATGAAAAGGAAAGCCAGGACCAGCAGTTCTCCTGTCTGCTACTTTGGGAACCGCTGGACAGCTCAGGGACTATTCCTTCTATCACGAAAATTTTCTTTCTCGTAAGATAACAAATTTTTATGATCAACTCATGTAGTTTCTCGGCCAAACTCACCCACCGTTTTCAGTGTAGATTCAGTAAATCCAAAACATCCGGGCACATAAACCAAAGATTTGAAATTAGCCTTCTGAGTCTGAGAAATACTGATGTTTATCTCCTCGTGCTTATGGATCCAAACACTTTATATAAAATTTTGTAACAACTACAACTTATTTTACAAATTCAGACTGTGAGAAAGAGTTGATTTTTTTTCCCATTAAATTAAAAAAAAATTAAAAATCACAAAAAAACTCCCACCCAATAAAACCAACCAAAAATGTATCTCTTACTTGCAGTGGGAAACAGCTACTGTTTCATTCCACTAAAAGAGAGGTTTGATTCTACCATAAACTGACAAGACATAGATTATTTCTCACCATTGCAGCTCGAATGCTGTAAATGTCATACCCATCAGATTCCTGCTGCAGCATCTGTCAGGAACTAAAGACATTTACTAACACAGAACAGGATTTGCTTCGCTGGGCCTTAAGCTAATAGAAGTACTGAATTGTAAACAGGCAGTGCTTTAGGACAAAACATGTCAAAAGAGCAGAATTTAAACAATGACATGTAAAGAAAAATGAAAATCCAATCACTTGCAATTAGACTCAAAATGTGTTTAGTCCCCACTGCCCCCCACCATCAGCTACAATAAACATGAGGCATAAAACCAATTGTAAAAAGTCAAGTTTAATAGAAGGGGAAGCCTCATTTGATGCAAATGGGTACAAGCAAAGTAAGGGAGCAAAATGTTCCATGACCTAAATAACAGGTTATTTTCTCAACTGCCAATGGAATTTAAAAGGGTTTAAACGTTAGTTATTTCCATAGGAAACTTGCTCATGGTTTCAAGCTGCCTGTGATTTCAAAGGAGCTGAGAGACTTGTTTATGTAGCTGTGGTCACAGGTTTACATGAAAACTCTTATGTTGGTGTTCCCTGATACTCACTGGTGCAGGCTAAAGAACAATTAATATGCTTTGTCTAAATTCACACTTTCTTCAACCATTCAGCCCAAATTTTAACTTTTTTATTTTGACAAGCAACAGTAGCAGTCAGCTGGGATCCAATTTTCTTTCTTTTTTTTAAATTAAGTACAGGAAATGCTGCACAATCAAGCAGAAAAATAACAGGGCTTTAAATAAAAAACATTATTTAATATTCTGACTTGTAAGCACAGAAATAAAAACAAAAAAGTATTCACAAACTGAAAATGCTCCTCCCGTTCACATGACTTACTGTGTAGATTAGATTAGAAAAGTCAATGCTTACTTTAATATTATTATGTTATGACAATATCCAGAAATGCTTCCTCTGCTACCAAGAATAATGAGTGTAAGTAAAAGCAATACAGCTCAATATCTATAGAAGAAATATTGCCATGAAGAAAAGAAAAATAGCATTCTGAGAGGATGCACCCTCAGCTACATCTGCAAACAGTCCCAAATGTCCATATCAACCAAAAAAAAAAAAGTACTTCAGAAGTCACCATAATGAATTAATAGCCATCATCTCTGCCATGGAATACATCCACAATATTCCTACCAGGTTTTTAAACAGCTGAATATCTCAAGTATGAGAAATTCTGCAAAAGTTACAGTAGCAGGAAATAAGAAGTAATGCAGTAAGTAAGAAATGGGATGCTTTACAAAGTGATTTTCGTTCAGTGGTTTATTTTTGAAGCAAGGATTCAGCTGTCATTTAAAAGCGACAATACTAAAACTGTCATTTTATTCTTCTCCAAGTGTACATATCCTACAGACCAGGAGGGAATCCACATAACTAATAATGTTGTTTTCCTGATATTTCCTTTTTCCTCTTTTTTCTCCGTTCACTGAGAGTCTCTGATTGCTCTCTGCTCAGGGCTAGCTGTATTTTCCTCTCCTGACAAATACATTAGTTCCATTAACACTCGCAGAGCAAGCACAACAGCCTTCTGTGTACCTTTATAATACGCATTGTCCATAAGCACTTGTGGGGTTAAACAGTGAACTTTACCCTCGGGGCTGTCTCCGATTGGAAGGCAGCCACTGGATACAGAATGATTTTGCAAACAGGTCAATCAGGAGGGTTAAGAGAGCAGACAAAAAAACCCAGATAGCTGAGAATAACCCTGCAGCCCTGCTGCCAACTTGCAGGAAACCCACACTGTATTTTAATGGATGTCATTACTTAAATCTCTTGATGCTCGCATGCCAAAATGGGCAACTTCATTGCTATGGCAACCAAAGCAACGCTGCTGCCCACTTGTGCCATCACAAGTCCTCTTCCTTGTCTCCCTTTGTTGTAACTTTAATTCACTGGGTACTGCAGGGAGGGGGAAGGAGAAGCGGGGTGGCATCACTGCTTTTGTTACTGAAGAAACCACTTTCAGAAAAGGATCTGAATGGTCAAAAGACAGTGATAACGTGAATTCAAACCACGATGGCTTCGTTTTAGTAAGCACTAGGGAGAAATAGGAAAGAGCAGAAATTATAATATAAGAAAAAAAAAAACTCACCAGAAGAGTTTCAGAAAAAAACAGAAAGGTTTGCTATATAACACAGCAACCAGCAGCTCAAAGCAATAAATACCAGGAAAGGAAAATCTGGGAAAGAAGTGCAGAGGTGAGGAATGGACAAGAGTCAGTAAAGAAAGAAATACAACCAAAGAAAATGCTGGGAGTGGGCAAAAGGAGTCAGAAGAAAATAAAGCTTAGAAAATCACCTAAAAGCCTTTACACTTGGAACAAGATACTAAAAAACAAAACCAAAACCAATCAACTACAACCACACACAACATATATCAGTATTTAACTTCCTGAATTTTATTTTGCCAGATCTGAGACCACTGACACATCTTGATCTGTTTTCACCAGGAAATCAGGTCTGTGCCAGCACACCATGTCCAAGGCCAAGAGAGCCAATACCATCCCCATGTGAATTATCCAGTGTCCGCACTGGCAATAACTCCAGTTAAGGTTTTATCCCTTGCTCACCAGGCATAGTATTTCTTTCCTGCAGCAGGTTCTATGGTACTTAATACACCAGAAGTTCAGCTACAGCCCTCCTAAAATTCAGCAGAAGTCAGTCAACCAGCAGACATACAAATTTATCAGAAGTTTCATTAGTTTTGCAGCTTTGTGGAAGCTCTTGTTTTAGCTCTGGGAGGAAAGGATGTTGATGTGAAAAAGCTGATTCTGTTGCCGTGGATAATTTTCAAGACATATTTTTTCAATTTATGATGCGTTTTCACTTTTTGAGAATAACTCTTTTGACTCAGTACATCTCTCATCACTAATCAATTAGTAAAACCTGAGATAGTAAATGACTACTGGAAAAGGGACAGAATCAGAGAAGCCATTTACAAAGCAAAGAACTGACAAGGAAAATACAATGTAATTGGGAGTTTCCTTACCAAGGTGATTGATTTTGCCAGAAGTGACAAAATGAGAGGTAGCTGACATGAACAGGAAGGGTGGGACACACTAAGATGGAGAAATACAGTGCCAGGGAAAAGACAAGAAAAGAAGAACAAAAAGAGAGGGAGGAAAAGCAGGCAAAATTTGAAAGCATGAAGTCAACAAAATGGAGAAAGGTCAAGCTGGGAGCAATGAGAAATTCAGCCTTGAATAGGCCAGTGTTCACAAAAGGAGCAAGCCAGAAAAAAAAGCATCATTAGTGGTGGAAAAGGGCAAGTTGTGGTTCAGAGAAAAACAATTGAGAAAGATTTGGAGGCGGAGGGGGGGAAACCCACACAGAGTTTGGTAAAGACTAACTCAAGTGAATGAACTGAATGAGTGAACAGGAGACGCCATCCAGGGAACAGCAAGATGGCTCCGAAAGGAAAAAAAGACAGCTTCCAAAGACACTGGAATCTAGCTGGTTTTGACCTTGGAAATGGAGAATTTGTTTGGCATATTTGAGAAGAGTCTCAGATAACTTTAGGTGTTAGAGTACAACTTGACCTCCTTTAACGGGACGTAATGACATCGTCAATTTTTTTTTTTTTTCAAGCTTACAAAAAGATGAAGTGTGAAGAAAGACTGTGAAAGAAATTAGTTTTGAAATAAATAAAAATATTTATGAACTCTGTATCATCACCATTATTGTTGGCACCTCTAGTCTTTCTAAAGAATTCTGCCACTCCACTGCTTTTTGCTTTGCAAGCAAACGTAATGATACAGACCATAAACACAAAAACAAATAGATTTTGAGTATGTCGGGAAAAGGTGAGCACGATGACAATTATACAATAGAATTACATTTATACATACATTAAAATGTAGCCTCTGAATTTCAGCATGGAAATTCAGCATTCTGAGAAATGAACGAACATGTCCTTCTACCAGTGCACTGAGCATCTGATAGGATGGTTCTGAAAGGACAATGCAATACCAATACCAGTTCTTCATTACCTCAGATTGTTATAGGCATCCAAAATGTAGTTTGTAACCTTCTCTCCAACAGGATACAGGAAAAGCACTATCTTTTACGAATCAGCTGACAAAGGAAGAAAAAGAAGGTACCTGGCAAACACACCGCTCTCCAGATCATGGTAACCCGTGCCTGAAACTTCTTCCATTTCTTTCATGTATTTCTCTACAAGCCTGGCCTCTCTTACAGAGTCAGACCACAATGACCATAACAACATGATTACAACACAGGACATCGTAGTAATTAATCTGCTCCCATAAATTGCCCCAGTCTTCTATTCTGCATTTGGTAGTGTAACAATTCTTTGGCTTATCGTTGGAAACTGGTATCTTCTGGAAAAAAACAAATAAAGTAATAAGACTAGTTCACAGCAGTCCTTAAATCATGAGCAACATTTTAGGAAGTGAAACTGCTCTTAAGTACTACTGAATCTTCTGAGTGTGTAACCTTATTCCTATTTCACAGAAATCATATGAACAACACCAGCAGGCTCTGGAGACAAACAACAATATTGAGAAAATGTGTTATTACCCAGAACAAAATGCTTAGTAAACTGTAAAACAGGCAATTGTAAAATTCTAACCCAGTTGGTTCAAATATAATCTTTTACTCAACTTCAGAAGCTTTTATTGATGTACATTGAACACACATATTTAAGATAATCCAAAAGAAGAAAAAGCAGATAGCAAAATAACAGCTGAGTGAAAGGTGGAGTAGTTGAGGAGATTCTTAAGAAAGAGCTGCAACAAGAAGTTTGCAGCTAAGATGTAATTAATATTTCTACCTGGTTTTTTTGCTTGTGAACTTCAACATGGCACCAAAGTGTGTTTGAATTACAACCTGCTGCCATTTAGGTGGGCTTTCATCCTGGTGAGCTGCACGGCAGACACAAAGCCCTTGTGAGGACTTCACTATGAATTAGTGTCTAACACTGAGAACGCCTTTCATCATCGGCTTGTATTGCCTTCAGGTGCCTATAAATTCCTCTCAGTCTTTATGTAGCACTTGTCTATCAGACCATGTCATCAATTTTACTGCAGGCAAGAGGCAGACACACCTCTTCCTGAGACTCAGACAACACAACAATTACCACAGCCACTCTTGCATTATCATTTCATATCAGCTCATTGCCAACTGCTAATCACCCACGACTGTCTATGGAAAACATGTCGCACTTTCCAGGCTCTCTTCACCTCACTGGTGCTGAGAGCTGTGAGGTTAAGATGGTCTCATCATTGACTATGCCAAGCCTCCACGAAAAAAAATCCAGGCACTGCATGCTATCTGAATAGAAATGAATAGCTAACAAATACTTAAAAAAACAATAGGGACTTTCAAGTTTTTTAACCAAGTCTGCGCTGCACTTGTGTATAACATAAGTTATTTTGTTAAAGAAGAGGTGAGGTGGAATTATGTCTTCTCTTCTGAATTTGAAAAACAAAAATACATCAGCATATTCCCTCCAGGAACCAGGCAGCTCAAGAGGTGGGGAAGGGATTGCTTAATGTTGAGGGTCAGCAACTTATTCTTACCTGTGGTTAAGAGAAGTCTAAAGTTACAACCTTCCCTCACAGCTGTTTGGTTAAACCTGCTGGTGCTGAGCCAACGGGAGTGGTTTTTCATTCACACTGCCCTGCCATCAGTCCACTGTGAGATTCCTCACAGAGACATAGCAGTCAGAGGAGAAGAACCAACCAAAGTGTCATCTACCTGAAGATTAAAATCCTTCATCTAAATTCACATTTCAGGCCTTAGTTCTGACCTCAGTTAAAATCTGCACTTTGAAACTGTAATGAGTAAAATGAATTCAGGTAAATCACCTTCATGGCTCAAGTTATGTTGTTTGGCACAGGAGAATCACCCACTCGTAATTGAGTTACTCCTTCTCAGCAGCAACTCCCGTCTCAGGGATAGGAAAGTCACACAACCTGGGAACTCTGCAGCTTGTGACTGCTGACCCACACTTTCATCACACTGCTGTAGCCACGAGATGCAGCTAATTTGTGCTGCCAAGCACCCTTTTTTTAATGGTATCACAAAGTGTTTCAAGGAACTGAGTTTAATGCGGTCTCTCACATTTTAGTAGTGACTGTGTCCCCTGCAGAGATGGAGCATCCTGCTGCTTTCCCACTTCCTGAAGAGCACGCCCCAGCAGATACTCCTCTGAGTTCCCACTGCACAAGGGAACAAATGCACACCATCGTTCTGTTCTTACAAAACACTTCAGTCTTCAAACTGCAAAATCTCATCCAAATGTGTATTTTGCTTGTCACTCCTTTTATTCTGTTTTCATAGGAAGGAAGTAATAATAAACAAATTACTGCACAAAAGCACACGAGCTCTGGCAGGCAGTTTCAAAGCTATTGACAAAAACCAGTCTATTCACTGCAAGCGTCCTACTTTTACAATCTCTCTGATCAGGATGCAGAGGACTAATTCAATGGTTCCCGATAGAAAAATACCTAGTGGGCGTGTTCCATTTCCGGAGACAATGGTTTGCCATGCAGAGCTTTTCTCTTTCTCCATCCCTCTAGTCCCCTGCCTTTCTTTTTTCTTTTTTTTTTTTAAGAACTGAGGATTCTGTTCTGAAATACCACAGTAATACTTCACTTCCACAAAACCTACTTTAAAAAAAAGGAAAAAAAAAAGAAAAAAAAAAGAAAAAAACAAGAAGAGAAAGAAAAAAGGTGTGGGAGGGGGAGAAGCTTTTCAGGAAGGCTGGGACCTTACTAAGTACTATTTAGTCAGGGCAGGCTGCTTCCCACAGACAAGTCCACACTACATGGACTACATATTGCAGTGAATGTCAGAAAGAATCACGTTAATCAATTCAAAGAGAATCAGGTCTAACACAGGACTCTAAGTATTTCAGATTTCATTCTGGAGTAACAGTCTAAACACAGCAGACCGTGCAAGAAATGCTGCTGAGTCCACAGCCATTCACACGCCAACTGAGGGCTGACTCCCTGGCATTAGCAAGTCCGTTTGCTCCCTGCTCTTCCAACTATGACAAGGCTTTTATACGTGAGCCACCAGGCACATAAAACGAACATGTGAAAACTCATAGCAGAGATCACATCTTCCAGCGTTTGCATCTCACAATAGCACTGACCACAATTAAAGTTTCAGTACCATTCGCAGGCCTCTGACAAAGCAAAATTTCCATGTTTTATGCAAAGCTATTCCAGTCACGGATTAGAATCTCATTAAAACAACACCCTCACTGTCCTCTTTAACAGCATTGTTTGTAAGGAATGGAAGAACTATCCAATGCAGTTTATTTATCAATATTTCTCTTTGGCTCCCAAAGGCATGTGCCTGCTCTCCCTTTGCGACTGAAATTAATTGACAAAGTAGTCTGAGATTTAAGACATATTCCAGGTCTGAGTCCAAATTAGAAGACCTCTCTCATATTTCTGAAACCTGTTCAGTTCATTTGTTTGTTGGGGTTGTGTTTGCAGTTTTTTCCCCCCCATTGTTCCTCTCTTCTTCTCCTTCTATGGCACATTAATTATCTTCCAATTCAAGTATGTTTCTAGCCATAGTCTGTCCTTTCCTTGGCTCTCCAGGACACATTCTCTGAAAGGTGTTCCCGAGTCCTTTCGGAGTGACAGGTGTTCTGCACCTGGTGAGCCTCACCTCTCTGGAGAGATGTTTGCAACCACAGCAGCTACATATTCAACCATGGAGATGAGCAGGCAGAAAGGGCTGAAAAGGTGAGCGTGGCTACAACAGAAAAGAAAGAATTCTACCAGTACAAAGGCTGTGGCAGTTCCATCATCCTGGTAATCTTCCTAGCATGTCAGAGCTAGAAACACTGAAGACATAAAAAGGCATTTTCTAAACTGTTGCGCATAATTTTGAGACCGTCTTCTTTCCCATTATCCTCATAGATCACTACTGAGAATCTAACACAGAGGAGCGGTGGTCATGCAGGTATTTCTATAACATTTCTTGTGGGATTTTTGACAATTTTATGTGGGTGGAAACCTGTTTTGGCTGTATAGTATTCACCAGAGCAAACGTGGGAACAGACCCATTTCAGGAAACAGGGCTGAAAAATGGCCCTTACTCAACCACATATGTAGTGATTCTAAAGAAGGAAAAATCTGTCTTTCTATTAAAGATTATAGTAATTAGAGCTGGCAATATTTAATTCATGTTTCTAATCACCTGTGACACAGAAGGAAAAATACGTCATGTGGCAAAATTATATTATCTGTCAGTGGAGATATCAGCATTAGGTGTGATACAGAATACGCTACCTGCCATTTTGAACTTTATCTTTTCCCCAGTTTTGAAACGTGTGGGGACACCTCAACGTATTGCACCACCATCAACTCTTCACACTAACTTAACCAGACCTGTGACTTCATTACCAGAAGAAAAACTAATTTACTTCACGCCACACTATTTTCAGATTGATTTTTACATCCACTTTGCTGGGAAATCCAAAGTTGAGAGCTCTGACAATCCTGTCTCTGCCCTCCAAACATGCACATACATACACATCACTAGAGGACTTTTTCCACTTTTGCAGCTTTTCTTTGTTTCAACAACAATCTGGACGGAGAAATAACAAAGTTCACTCCTCCCTCCCAAAATGATCTGCTTTTAATCACAAGTAACATTTAAAACAGACATTAGAAAGGAGAGGCTGCCCCTTTATAATTACGGAGCTTGATAATTACCTGGTGACTTGTAACAGACCCATTCTCAATGCATCTTCCTTCCTCTCTCCCTTGATAATGTAATCTAATCTCTTGGCTATGCTTTCATCTGGCATCCAGTGCTGCACATTGTTTATCAAACAACAATCTCTTCTTAGGTAATGACAGAACAAAGGCAAGGAAGAGCAACTATGGTAATACTACAGCACTTACCACTTCAAAAGTAACTGAATCGGTATAATTTACATTGCCTCCGTGCTTTTTGTCCTCTTTCTCTCTTCTTTTCCATCCAGTATTATCTCCTCTGTGCAAGACCATGACCCACCTTCACCCTTTTACTGGACACTCTATATTTACACCTTACAGAAGCCATTGTGCAAAATGTCAACAGTGGAAGTCAAAACTAAAAACACATACAGAAAGCTGAGATATTCCATATATGTCTTCATATTTGAAAGCACAGGTTTTTTCTATGACGAGAAAATCATGTGCCTCAAGGTACTGAACTATCACAAAGTCGTAGCAATAACATGCAATGACTATATAAGACTCTAAACAGAAATTTCTCAAATTTCTTTTATACCTCAAAGTTGATGAGAGGTCAGGCTGTGGAAGCTTTTGCTTTGGATTTTCCAGGGCCAATGATCTTGTTTTCTAAAGATGCCTGTACTTCATATCCCCTGTGTGCCTTAAGTTCAGTAGTTCCTCACATGCACAAATCAAAACAGGATGATCCCTGCAACATCCCACCTGTGTAAGGTTCGAGACAACAACTGTGATGTATTGAAGAATGAGGGCCTCAAAGCCCCAATATTTTGACAGTTCACAACTACAAGGCCAATCAAGGGCAGCACAGTAGTAAAAAAACCTGACAACAGCAATTAGCAGCTTGGAATCAAAATCAGGCAGGAACAGCTGGGTCCATCTGTATAAGTGGTATCTGCAGATCTAAAATAGGACTAATCACTGAATTCCCAGCCTGATCACTCTCATCAGGTGTCTTTTACCACGGAAAAATGTAAAACAATTATAAAACAGATCGGGGTAAAGGAAAAGGAAGATGACTATAAGGTATACAGATATTTAGTACAGTATTAAATTAAGCTTTAAGATTTTTATACCAAAAGAAACTGACTACATGCACTATTATAAAAGAAAGCCCTCAAGTACCGCTCTCAGAGTCACATCCTTGTATTTATGACTCTTTATCAAAGCATAATAGCTTTATGGTGCATGACACTGACCCAAACTAATACTAAGATAATGATAATACGCTTCCCCTGCTCACTTTCCCTGTGATTTGAACAGGCTCAGGGAGAAATTCCATCTTCCTCAAGCATAATTTGAAGCACACAGCTCTGGTGATGCTTTCTGAAGACACAGCACAACCACCTACTTAAACAGGTATGGACCAATGAAGGACCGAGGTTAGCAAGTCAAAAACCATAGAAATTTGTGGTTATGTGGGTGTGAGGATGCTGCCAAGCTGTGATGCTGTTACAGTCTAACTGAAAACAATAATCTGTAACAGGCAAATCTGGTCAAGGCTAGAGCGAAAGGAAGGGTAAGTGGGGTAACAGCATAGCAAATCAAGTGTGGGGTTGGTATATTCTTCCATAATTTATTAGAAAAAGCTCACAGTCTTTTTCATGTTTACTTCATGAAGTCAAAAGAAAACAAATTTAAAAGTTGTGGAAAAAGTAATTATTATCCTTCATCACAGTATGATTTCAGAGGCCTTTGCAATAATCGTTTCTGCAGACATGCACATGGTTACATGCAAGTTTAGGAGGACAAGCCAAAGAGAGTTAAGTCAAAGCTCTTCGGACAGAACAGAAAACTATTTTGATTGTCCAGCAAGAAGAAAGGCCCCAGGATCCAACAAAATTAATACCTCAATAACTAACTGACAGAACGTGCCCTGTGTGCAGGAGAAGTTGTTACGATGCGGAACAGGTGTGGAGCTTCGGCTCAACAGTCAAACACAACTTCCCGTTACAGACCTATCACTTCTGGGACCACTGAGAGTGCCTTCTGCCACGAGGGTCAGGCTGGAGCTGAGGGGAGCTGTGCCACATCCCATCAATCCAGCACACAAAACCTGTCTCTTTGCATTTGCTACGGGAAGAGACCCTACACATGCTGTCCTTTCCATGCTTTCCTGCTCCAGCCTCTTCTGCTTAAGGCAGGGAGGAAAAAAAGGATAAAATGGGTCACTCTGAGAAGCTTTTAAACACACAGGATAGATCCTAACCCAAGGATGTCAATCATTTAATTTCTTCCCCATCACTTGCATAACAGCAGCGAATACTTAGATGGATTAGGCTGTTCCTAATAGTATTTATTTTAAAGCAACTACACCACCCAGTCAGGATGGCAACAACAGGGCTGTAATTTGGCCTTAACATCCTTGCACCTGAACCTTGCAGTACCATCCTCTTGCAGCAATTCCACTTCGATCCCCCTGGCAAAATAGTGGGTCATGACAAGAAACCCAGGATGATTTAGACCCAATTAATTTGTGTACCAATTCAATTAATGCAGCCCTCAGACTAAATACGTTTCTCCACACCACATGGGGAGCAGCTCTGCTGTTTTTGCCACTGTACTGTTTATCAAAGAGAAAAATGAAAATAGCTCATAGCAATCACTGCCATACAGTGTCACTGCCTGGTGTGGCTCATTCAGATCCAATCTCTGGGCAACCCCATGCCAGGTCAGACAAACACATTGATTGTCCTGCTTTGAAGTCAGCTGGTTCTCCCACTGAACTCCAGCTTCTCACACTACTGCAGATAACAAAACAGTTTATACAAGAAGCACTGCCAAACCATCTCTCAATTAAAAATGCCACAATTATTACTAAGTACCCACCCCATGTCCAGTGCGCTGGTTGCTATCAGTAAAAAGCTCAATTTTGGAGCAGTTGCAAGTAACTCTGCATTTGTTCTTCCATATAAATCCCTGGCGTTTAGTAGCACCAGCTTCAGGTCAGTCTTGGGCAGAGCTGACAGGGTGGGAAGGCAGCAGACACTCTGCAAGGGTTCTGCAGCTGCAGAGGCAAAGGGAAGGGAGGAGAGGTACCCAGAGCATATCTTCAGCTCCCTTCCATAATTCCATAACTTAAAAAGTCTTTTAGTGATGAAACAATTTCCACAAACATCACCTATCCAGCAAATCACTGCTATTCCTTGCAGCCTATACCACGGCCAATAATTCTTGGTAAGTACAAAGGTTAATAAATCTGCAATATTATTGGATAGCTCTTCTAAAGCAGACAAACCAGGAGTGAATCACAGCTTTATAAGCCACTGACTACCCCAGTCTATAAGAAAACTACATTAATTAACATTCCCATTGCTGTTTCCCACCTTTCTTACCTTCAGTAATGAAATCTTAGCACAAGTACTACCTCTATTTTATTATAAAAGTCATACATTTTACAACAAATGAACATTTATCAGTTAAAGTGTGTGGTTTTTAAAAAATTAAATTGTATTTTCTCAGTTTTCTAAGAAAGTACTGTAACAGCTGAATAAGGAAAGGTTATTTTAACCTCCAAAGTCTATTGTTCCTTTTTCTCTCCCAAAAATTGTCTGGAGCCAGACAACACAAGGCTGCTGTGCCCTGGGCTAGAATGGAAGGGGGAGGAAAGATAGGAGGGGGGTGCCTGTTTACAATTACTCCATTCCTGTTTTTAATGAATCTTTCTGAATGACCACTAAGTGCTGGTTTTGTTCTTTGGAACAAGGGAGCTATTACTGGAGGACTAAAAAAAGGAAGGAAAAGGGAAAGCAAACGGAAAGCTGCCAAACTGCAGGGCATTTCAAACACTTCAGCTGCATGTCCCGGAGGTAATCTGCTCCACAGGCACAAGGCTGTCCCCACACATTTGCAGCCTCTTTTCTTCCTCTCCCTTGACATGCTAAAATGAAACAGCTGAGATGAGGGGGGACAGGAGATAGTCAGAGCTGAAGTAAGAATCAATAGATAGCTACTAAAATATGAAGAATTACATTATTCAAGTCTGAGCAACTAGAATTTAATCACTGGCTACATTTGGCTACTACTGCCACTAGCAAACCAAAATTCCAGAACCACGTAAGAGGATGGGTCACTCTTGCACCATCATCTGTCTTCCCTATACACCATCTAATAGTTGCCCTCCTCAAGAATGTGCCAGTCCAGACAGCTACCACTAAGCCAAAAAAAGAAATTCACCATGAAACCTGGCTTTCTGGGGTTTTTCCTAGGCTGGTGAGGTTGCAAAGTATCAGACTTTCTTCTTCAAGAGCAGGCTGGATGGGACTCTGAGCAACCTGGTCCAGTGGAAGGTGTCCCTGCCTTGGAAATAGATAATCTTTAAGGTCCCTTCCAACCCAAACCAGACCATGATTCTATGATTATCTTAGAAATTATTAAGTATTTTAGATTCACTTCTTACCGTATCTTAATTAAATACTGCCTTTTCTTACAAGCACAAGGAGGAGTCAATCCCATGATGAACCAAAAAGTCTCATAAGGACAGTCAACACATTTTCATTCAACAAAGCTTTGTCAAAAAATTATACCGCATAGACATATAAAAATGGCACTACATGAGGGGTTTTTTGTGTGGTGTGGTTTAAATACTGTATTGACACAGATTTAGAGAAAGCTCCTTACAGCCACAGCTTGAGTAAAGCAGCTACAGCAAACTTATGCCAGCGAAACCATCACGTACCTCAGTAAATTACCAAGTTTTTCTACATGCATTACTGAACATGACATCAATCCACTTTATTGAAAATGTTGCCTAGAAGAAAACAGTTTCCATCTAATCATCAGAAAAAAAAATGTGCAGCCCTCTCCAACTTGCTAAATGGCAGTCCATTTATAAAGCTGGCTGGGGGTGGACGGTTTCAATTAGTTAACTGTTCATCATCCATGACATTTGTTTATTTATAAAAGGTACTGGTCTGCTACTGTGTGTGAAACTATCCAAGTTACACAGGGATGTCTGAAATCATGGCTGGGATCTCACCTGTCTGTAGTACTGTTCCTTACTGCACCATTTTTGTATCTTCAACAGCTGTCAAATAGATCTGGGCACGTAAAAATGTAACTTGTGCACACCTATACTCTGTAGAGGTATATGTAGGTATATTAACATGCACCTACAAGTACATGTTAATATTCACCTGCTGCATACAGGGCAATAGCTCTGCATTGCTTTTCTGCTTGCTTATTCACACTGTATAGAAGGAGGTTTTATTTCTGTCCCAGTTAATTGACAGCATCGTGACAAATCAACCAAAAGAAATTCCAGTTTACCTTCAGAGTAAAGTGCTGGATTTTTAAAAATGCAATTATAATATTATTTCTACTTCTGTGGTAAATAGCAGTGCAAGAGAAAGTTTTCCTTGAGCAGAAGTAACTGGCATGCACACATGGGATTCCTACCCTATAAAAGTGAAATAATATATATTATTTCACACATTGATTAATCCCATGTGTTTTTGCTACAGCTCACCATGAAGGATTTGGCAATATTTCCACAGCCAACACGATAAAACCAATAATAAAAATAAAATAATAATTAAAAAGCTTGCAACAACATATTCTCTCATAAAGAACTGTATAAAGCAGAAAACTGCTCTAAACTAGAAAATGAACAACAATTATTACACAAAAATTACCTATTTTAAGGTGTCATTTCACACATGCCTTTGTCAGAGAAGAAATATTACTTGTGTACTTTCCATCCTTCAAGCTGAGCATGTACTTACAGACTTGGAACCACCATGACTCATCTGATGACAAGAAGTTGCATTATTTACACTTTTATATATGGCAACCACATTTTATCTTTCAGGTTCCCTGCCATGGTGGCTGGAACACACATTTTCCTTGAGAGGCAGAGTATGACTCAAATCCAGATGGGCAAATTACCACACATTTGCTGCAGCAAATAAAGAAAGTGCTGTGCAAAGGAAGAGTTACCACAACTTTGCTGCTGTTTGCGTGTCAAAACCTTCAGCCTGCACTTGGTGAGGACCCTCCAAACTCCAGGAAGCAGAGAGTGACTAATATAATCACTTTTAAGGACTTAGATTAATTTTAAAACACAGACATGACAAAACACACTTATAGAATATTTTTTCTTAAAATCTGGATAATTTTATTACCTGAACAAACAGAAAATCCCTTGTGTAATCTGGCTAAGATGCTTACCTCAGTGACACTGCATGGCAGTGATTGCTATGAGCTATTTTTCTCTTTGATAGCTTTTTGAAGTCGGTTCTTTCATTAGCCACTTCTCCCCATTAGTCACCAGGTAGCCGCTTATCCACTCAATGTAATTATCTCCTTCAACTTACAAGGAATACAAATAGATATTTTTATTCCATCTTCCTTCCCCATCCACTTTTACCTTCTTTGTAACCACCCAAGTTTAAAACTGTAACAATAAAAGCCATGTTCCCTTATCTGAAAGTGGCTGAACTCCCTGAAACACTGATGCTGATCTCTGAGCCTCTTTCACAGCACCATGTGCGCACTGGCCACATTGTTCCATCCCAGAGCAAAACACCAAACTATTTTTATATCATCCCCATACTGCTCAGCATATATCTTAAAATGCTTTGTTTGGGTTTTGATTGTTGCTGTACTCAGAGCAGATATTTTCACTGGCACTGGGCCATCCATAAGTAATCCCTCAAACAAATACTTTGTGCTTGGGAAATCTCCAGCAGGACCCTGTAACACACACATGCACACAAAGGAGAACAAAATCAAGCTGCAGCTGCCCATGCAGGTCTGGTTAACTCCCAGCATCTGCCTTTACAACCTTTATCAGATTCTGTGTAGGTTTTCTTTCTGAAGCTTAAAGGAAGAGCTATCTGCAAGGAAAACCAGAGAGTCTATCCCGTGGCACACTGCTGACAGAAGGGCAACTTGAGGTCCTCACCTCTTGGGGCTGGCAGGGACAGGTTTTTTCCTGTACAGTGCCCAGCGTGGTGCTGGTCCATCACCACGGCTCCCAGTAGCCTTCCTGCATTTACTAACAAAAATAGACAATCCACAGCCCAGACACTTTCCATCTGGATGGTGAGAACAATTTGTGGTAGCAGGAGGATGTTATTCTGTGCATGGACCAGCCACCCAAAAACCCCACCACAGATACATAGCCTGTGGATTGCACCACTATTTGCAAGGCAGCAGAGAAACTATTCCTTTTAAGACTTGGCTTCTTTTTCTGCCCCTAAGGAGGAATGTGGTGCAGTGGTTACCAGCACCACAACCAAATACAGACTTCTCTCAAGGTCTGGGTGACTAAATGGATGCTATTTAAGAGCTCTGGTGCAGCTACAATTAGACCTCTGCTTCTCCACAAACATCTAATATGACCACAAGCAACATCTCAATCATGTCATTTGCAAACACGGTGAGAGCTCCTTGCTTGCCTTCTGTCTGCAGTACTGTGCCATGACAACCATAAAATCCAGAGAACTAACATCCACTCAAGAAACTAAGATTTTTTTCGATCCTTTTGCCCTTTTATTTGCGACAAAGGACAGTAGGGGGACCTCAGAATTCTCAGCTCTTTCCTCTCCCCAAGCCCAAAGTCCAGCTTCGTGCTTTGCAGACAAGACATCATGGAGGATGAAGCTGCAGCTACACAGAAAGCAGTACGTTGTCCAGACTACTCAAAACACAGAGAAGATGCTTGCAGAACTTTGTGATAAGCTGATTAAATTTGCTGAGCAAATATATTTTCCATGGCCAAATCTAGGTGAATCCTTCCAGGGAAAGCAATCCTCCTGTTTGGATCATCACCAATGCTCCAAAGATAAAGAGCCTGGAGTTTTTCAGAGACTTGATTTAATCTAGACAAATTATTCCTTTTTTTTTTTTTTTAATTCTCAGAATCATCTGCAACATCATCATGAAAACTTAAAGAGACAAGTCAGCCCAGAACTAAGAGCAGGCCCAGAATGTTTCAGAGTGGTTAATGTTGGACATTATTTCTTTAGGGGTATATAGGTTTTGATACCACAACAGTCAAAGAATTGGAAAGAATTTAGGCTTTTTTTTTTTTTTTTTTTTTGGCCTTGCTTGGCTCACATCATTCAGGGGAAAGGTACAACTGCATCAGCAGAAAGTCTCCACCAGAGCCTTCTGCCAGCTGAGCCAGAGAAATGCAGCTCTTGGGGACATTCAGCTACACCAGCACTGTCACAAATGTGCAAACCTTGTCAGCAGACCAGACACGAGCAGGGCTTCAGGCAGGCCAATCAACACTGATGCGCAGGGGAGATTTATTGCCAAGTTACTTAAATTTCTGTGAATTCAGGTTTACGTGTCATTTGACTGAATTTCTTTCAGTTCAGGGCCTGCACATAGAGCATTGCTACTGCTAGCAACTGCCAGCCGACACTTCTCTGGGAAGCTTATCTTGTATGGAGATTAAAGAGAAGGCAGGAAACAAGGGTATCTTAAAAGGAGATTCCCCACATTTTTTTTCCCCTCTCGGACTATAAAACAGGACAAAGATGATTTCAGGATTAAACACACCATATCTCTGGGGTGTCACTTACAGACCAGGTGAAAACTGAAGTGAAACTGAGAGCACAAAAACCAAGACTGTTTTTTTTCCTACAGTATTTTCACCAGAGATTTTAACTGGCAGATATGCAAAGCTACACCTAGCAGCTTAAATGCGTAGGAGAAAAAAAATCTCCTCTTATTTCTTAATTTTTCTACACATTTTGGAATGTAAGAAACCACTTCATACATCCTGTAGAGCAGTGGTGTGCCTACATAACATGGTAAAAACTAATTAAGAGGTAAAGAAAACAGAACCAGTGATTCAGCCCAGTGTATATTTTGTGCACCTTAAACAAATAAACAATAAATATAAACATTATCAGAGGGCTTACAACCCCCTTAACAGAGGCTAAATATTTTCTATTAATTTCAACATTCATGTTTAAAAAGTCGCTATTACTGTTATCTCTGATCTTTTTCTCCTTCTCTAGAGACTCAAAATAAATTTCAGAACTAACCAGATGGTAAGTAAGCATTAGCAAATGACTTTTGATAATAAAACCTAATTAGTTCTGACCTGATCTCCATCATGCATTATCAGCTTTGGCCATCGTAAGAACTTTGTAGTCCCACAACCACTACAGACAGAACTTGGACACAAAGTCTGCTGGAAACTTTCACTCCCTGGGCTCCCCACGGCCCCCTGATTTTTTGCAAGTGACTTTAAATGGGACTAAGAGACATATAAGGAAATTTGTACTTGCATTAATAGCTCATTTGTTATTAAGTTTTCACTTCCTTTTAACACTGACACATTCTGCAGATTTGCTATTCCATGTGACAGTATTTGAAGCTTCCTGGCAAAGCACTCCAGGTGCAGAGAAGATTCCTTGCTGAAGCCACAATTTTCCCTTTATGCTTTACTAGAGCAAATTCAAGCCAGAATAACATAAAGCAAAGAAACAAAACCATTGCAGAGCTGTCATTTAAAAACACAGATTTTTAAAAGGCTTTAGGGGTACCATTTATGAAACACAAAGAGATTTCCTTCTTTAGCAGTGTTCCAACACATTACTCTTTCGTGCTTACTCCAAGACATGCATACACTTGCCTAAAATGTCAGTGAGGTATTTATACAAAGGCAACTCTTCAGAAACCTATTATTGTGAATACAAAACAGGAAGTACAGTAATTCCACCAGTATATGTCAAATAATGCTCAGTATAAACTGGGCTCTTCAATTAATAGGCAGTGTTAATCCCTCTAGGGGAAAGGGAGATGTGAAGTGTGAACTGAAAATACTGACTCATGATAAAACCTTTGAGTATTTTTCCCACAAAGTTGTTTGTTTTGTTGGCTTGTTTTCGATTAGGGGTTTTTTCTCCCCCTCCCCTCCAAACAGCAGACAGAAGACAAGAGAAGACAGAATTTGCAATATAAATGAAAAAAAGCAAAGGCTTAAGTTCAGTGACATTGTAAGTGAAAAACATGAAAATGTAATAAAATAATAGTACAATAAATGCATAATGACATTTCAAACCCTACAACTCCTTGCAGTTCTCATGCTTTCAGTAACTAAGCCTTGGGATAACTGTGTCATGTGGAAGGTGCAGCTCTAGGAAACTACTCCACCAACAACTTAAATACAGCTGTACTGGTTTACAAATGTCAAAACTATTTAGAATAGGATGGAAATAAAAAGACCATATAATACTGACTAGTCTTCAGCCACTTAGCTGATATCCTACAAAAAACAATTAAACTACAAGTAAAAAGTGTAAAAAAAATTCTTTTCTTTATAAGCATTAACCACCACAAATTAAAGAAATGCATGGTTTTTATTTAAAAAAAGAAACCAAACTGATTAATAAAAAACACATTACTCCGCAGCGAGACAGACACTCCAGGTATAAAACCAAAGCTCTTTCCTCACACATGTTGAATAAGAAAATATTTTTAAATAGATGGATCTCTAGAACTCTAGTGAGACAACCTAATTGGCAGTTTGCTCTTTTCAAAACATTCACAGATGCTGTAAAAAAAAAATAATTCAAGAGCTTCCCAAGTCCAAAGACTTGAAACAAACAGCCTCTGCAAATCCCAGACAGACAGAAATCAAAGCTCCTCTTTTGTAAGGTCTGACAAACCTGTATCTATTTACAAATGTTTAAGAACATCTTTTCTGACACAACTGTCACACAGTCTCCCTTCCCACTTTCTCCTATAGGCACGGTATTTGGAAATCTCCGTGCAAGCTAAGAGATGGAACTTTGGTTTGACTGCCATCTGCTGATCCCAGGTTTTGGGAACCTGAAGAGTAATTTAAAAACGTGTGCACAAAACTTTCAAAATGTTCAATGTTTCTTCTTCCAGTTCTTGGTAACAAAGAAATTAGATAACTGGAGATAACAGGTGTCTTTGTTTAAAGAAATAAAATTAGACCAAGTGTCCAGCTATGTAGCATCCTTTAGCTAATTTTCAGATAAACAGACACAGAAAATTTCTGTTCTTCCACAAGGGAGAACACCACAGCAACCCATTTTACCACAAATATATTTGATATTATAAAAAGTCTTTGTTTCATCGCACCCCAATGAAACACACACACACATACACAAAAGAAAGCAAATTCACCTTCATTCAGGACCCTGACATTTGTTTTTCTATTTCCTTCAAGAAAGCAAATACTTGGGGAAGGGCTGAATGTGGGGGTGATGCTGAAATGATGGAATCAAGATGTGAACACGATTACACCAACCATCCCTCTGGAAGAGACCACATCATAGATGAGGACAGGATTTGAAGTGGTTTTTTTTCTAATCCAGAATGTTTTTTATCAGTACAAGCCAGCATTTAGACACATCACTACTGCTCAAAGCTGAAACTGAAGCAGCAAGAGATTTACTCTCGTGTTCCGTACAAGAACATTTCTCCTGGCAAAACCAGCTTTATCTGGTGTATCTACAAAAGATGACTGAGCAGCCTGTGCATGTGCAGGAACTTATCAGCCCAGGGCATCAGGACCATCTGGCTGAGAAAGCACCGGGTTCATTTTCACTCTCTCCCTCGTCTCTGGTGAGGTGGGAGAACTCTTATATATTCCACAAGCTTTTTCTCAATTTTTTCCTTCAGCAAAGCTTAGTTCTTTCATTCCATTATTATATGAGAAAAGTAGAAAAACAAGTGATTATAGTAATACAATTATTATTTAGATACATTACATAAATATGTTATATTTATACAAGCAGACAATGTTAAAACTCAAGAGGGTTCAGAATTGCCAAAACAAGCATTGTTTCAGCCCAAGTTGTATGCATGGTGTGTTTCTGCCTAACCAGATACTGACTTTAGCCACCTTCTTCTAGTTCCTAAAATTCCAATTTTGCAAACATTGAAAACCCCACTGAGCTTTACAGTAAAGCATATACATAAATGATTCCAGTGTCGGAAAGAAATGCAATCCTCGGCTTATGAGAACAGAAAACAGTTTGAGCGTGGACTGAAGGAGTTCCAGGTTAAGATCTTTTGTATCAGTATTTTCATGAGAATAAGATCCACATGAATAAAATGTAAACCCATGGAAATCCTACCGCAGAAGAAAAACAAAAAACCAAAACAAACCAGGCTGCCATTTGAATAATGAGTTTGGATTTCTCTGTGAGCTCAAAACTTCAGGTGGCACACCAGGTACACAAATTCTGGCGATTCTGAATCAAACCACAACTTTTCTTCTCTTAGAACAGTACTAATAAAAGTAATTTATTTCCAGATGTATTCACTGTCTCAGAAGGTTAATGGTTCCAATTAATATTTTTCCTTTCCAAGAGCCTACATTATTTGTGTTCTGTCACAGCATTGCTGGCAGATGACATAAAAATATGCCTTTGTTGTGGAAATGTGTCTGCTTAAACAGTTTCTTTATTTGTGATGTGGCATCCCCTGTGAAACATACTCTATTTTCACATGAAAAACAAAGGCAGGACAGAGTCCTCCTATCTACAAAGCCAGTAAATGGTCTTGTACAAATCTTGCACATGATCCAGAGCCTTCAGCGGTGGCTTCTTGCCTTTCCCTGCTCTGCTAGAAAGACAAGTAACTGAAAAAGTACCCCAAAAAAGAGCAAACACAGGACTTCCCCTTCAGCCATAATTCTGATCTCCCTTCACAGGCAGTGGGGTTGCACAGGGGGAAGAATTTTGAGCTCTGTGAGCGTTAATCAGCAGTTTCTGGAGAAGCAGTGACGGAACTGTACCTAATGCCTCAATTACAGCGCCTACAGCCATTACAGCTTTTTCATTTTGTTTCCATCACTCTTGTTCACAATGCATAGAGGAGACAGAGGCCTTCAATAAGGAGGTGTCAGTCTTCTGTAGGTAGTACACTGCCATAACTGCAGCAAGGAGCACAACCTATTTCCACGTCACTCTGATTCTTTGCACTCTTCCATCCCTTGATAACGCTTTTTCTAGAGAGCAGGCAGACAGTTGAAGCAACATCATAAAATCCCTCCCTGCCCGTACACAGAACCAAACCATCATTTAAGAGTGATATCCTCTGAAGCCAATGTTTCTGGGTGAAGAATAAGGTTTGCACTGCAGGTCCCCTGGGAAATGTATTGTTTCTAAGTACAGGTGGGGAAGTTCAGAGGAGCACAAGGAATAGGAATCAATAGGGAAATCTAGGATGAAGTCACACTACATTTCCTCACACCCACTCAAATGGAATCATTAGTGCATGAACACAACAGAGAAGCTCAGATATCAGATCAAACTCGTACTTAAGCACTAAAACAGGTATTTAAAGACTTTAACACACTTCAGCATTAAATGCATGAAAGAACAGTGTTTCAATTTTATATATGTAAAAAAGAGAATTTTGTAAGCTAGCAGAGAATATTTACATTCCTTAATAAAACTAAAATAAATGGCCATTTTATAGCTGCAGGAACATGTTCCAAGGTGTGTGTTTGCCAATCACACACACCCCACATGCTGACTGATGAACACACACACCCTGGCGTGTGTTCTTGCTTACATCGCTCACGTGCCTCCCTGTTAAGTAATGGAATAAGACTTGCCTTGCAAACTGGCTAACACTGCCTCTCCTCACTCGGTGACTTCTGCAGAAAGCATTCGCTGCGAAGAAAAACAGCTTCTGAAGCAGAGCTAAGCCCTTTGCAGTCTGAAGAAGACTCACTCTTGTCCTCAAGAACCAATGCTGTGATCCCTCCATCTTCTGTGCCATTCTCAGGAGTGTTTTCCCCCGACTGGGCTGGCACTCAGCACTTTTCTTGTGCATTGCTGCCTACTGTAAAGACACAGTTCTCCTTACAGATTGCTTTTTTTCCTACCACCTAGTAAATCTCAATGATTGCCTGTTTCCACTGTTTTCCTCTTTATAAACAGATGGGCAGGCTTAGGCTCTCCGCACAACAACAAGGTACACTGTTATACGGAGACAAACTTCTTTTAGAATTATCATTCTCTTTTTTTTTTAATTTTTGCTTTGCTTATTTTACACCCAAACGTGCACCAAAAACAGTGCCAGGCTTCTTGTTCTTCTCCTTTTCCTTTTCAGAACCAATGCACAACAGCGCAGAGGAATACAAATTCCCTCAAGCTCATTATATTGTGTGATGCTTTATCTCTCATTCCTCTGTTCCTCTGTTTTCAGTAAGAGTCCAACTGTGCTTGTCAGGATCTGTCTGTAGATAACAGCATGTACTGGCAGGGGAGAGGCCTTTCCTGTTGCCTCTCTATTGCGACACAACACAGACCCCTTCATCTGCATCTATTTTTCCTGTATAAAATTTACACCTCCTTTATGAGGTTCAATACCAAAGAAATTATGTCATATAGGAGCCATCATTTCTAATGGTAGAGTTATTCAAAGAAACAGGGATGAAGACTGATGGTAAAGAACTGTCCAAGACTCTCAGGAGACTCAGCAATTGGATAATGTTCAATGTAAGTAAAGGCAAAGCACCAAACATGGGAAATTCAATATTCTCTTCATAAATAAACGGATGTGCCATGAGATGAATCATTACCACTTCTAGTCTAATAGACAGTGATGAAAACTCTAGTTTGGTTCTTGGCAGCAGTCAAAAAAGCAATTCTAGTGTTAAAAATTCAGAACTGCTAATAAAAGGGTAAAGATCGAACCAGAAAACATCATTATGCACCCACACAAACCCATGGTGCACCCACACTTTGGATGCTGCATGCAGTCTTGGTCCCTCTCTGTCCAAAAGGATGTAATCGATCTGGAAGAGGTTCAGAGGAGGGCAGCAAGGATGATCAAAGGCATAAACCAGTTTCTGTTTAGGAATAGCTGACTCTCCTTTCATTCTGCACAGAATATCACAACCAACACCCAAACAAAAAGAGAAGTTCCCAAAATGATCTTTTCCAGCACCTGACTGGGAACAGTACTTCAAGAAGATACTGTAGACAGCAGAGTATTGTTGTAAAGTGTGTTCAAAGCCCATATACCTGGTTTATGCTTCTCTGTTGCACAAAGTTTCATTTGCCATGGAGGGAATACACTTACATTTAAAACAAAGGAAGAACTGACTACAGTCTCTTTAATTAAATTCCTCAACTAGGTAAGAATATGTAACAGACATAACCCCTAAAAGAAGCAGTCACTTCAGATTTCCAGAACTGCTGAATCCTGCCTGGCACCACTCAATCAAAACACCCATTTAACTTTCAGACCCTTTGCTCACAATCACCTTGTCATTTACAGGTTTTTCTAGGTTATCCCAAAAAACATCGCAAACTGTCCTGAGTCTGAGCCAACTCTTATAGTTGCCTATACATCAAATCATACAGAGCCACAAACAAACCCAAAATTTTGTTATTATGCATATCCAATCCAACCCTGAGGTATCCAGTGATCTAAGCAGTCATCCACCACGTTTGCACTGTTCACAGGAGATGTTAACATCTCACATGGACATGGAGAGAGTCTTAGCTTTGCACTTCAGCACACATCAATCCTTCCATGTACCTTATGAAATGATACATTATTAATCAGTCACTCCCTTCCTCCTGTGCTACATTATCACAGTACCACATTTAGCTTTATGTCAAGAATTTACCTAAGATCTTTCAGAAAGAACCTGTCTTTCCTAAGCAAACCTATTGTCTTTCAGTGTTATATGTACTGCACAGGAATGGTATTTCCATTTATCCCTAGAAGTAGGTACATCACAGGTGCAAGACATCCAGCTTTCACCACTGATGGAGCAAATCAAATGTAAAGCTGGATCTCCTACAACACAATAGAAAATTTTTTAAAAATCAGCTATTGGAGATTCTGCCTGTCATCTCCTATTTTTCCTTCTCTCCACAGAAATTTCACAAAGAAATAGTTCTAACCAACAGAAAGGACTAATGATGGCATCTAACATCCATAAAGAACCTTAAGTAAATGATTACTCATATCTTTACTGAGAAACAAGTGCATAGCACCTAATGCCTGAATTCAGCTCCTCTTTAGAGTTCCTTCCTAATTTAAAGAGCTTGACCATACTCCAACTTCCTCATTATAAAGCTCTGAGATTCAGAGGTTTCCTAAACCTAAAACAAGAAGTGAAAAGGTCACAATCTTTAAGTATGCAACCAAACAGTGACCCTGTGCACTGGCCACCTCATCCTCCCAAGCTGCCCTTGGTTCTGACTGACACTAAACCAGTGACCTGTACAAAGCTGGGTCTTCCATTTCACCACGACTTCCTTTTTACTGGAACAGCTCCCTACCCTATTAAGGGAGAGATAACTATCAACAGTTAATATAGAAGTCACTTAACATTTTATATTATACAATAATCCCATTTAGTAGCTTATGCTGTTCTGAGCTTTGACCTTCTTGTCCTTTCCAAGCTGGCTGGCTGCCTTAGACTGATTTGTTTTGTAATGCTCCAGTCAAAATATTTCAGCTGTTGCATGAGAAGGAGACTAGGAAAAATGTCGCTTTATTTACAGTTCTTAAAAATTAATAAAAATAAAACTCTTTCACCATAACCCTTGGAGAGAGGTCTTGAGACCTGACCACATTAGGAGGATTTGAAACATCTCCATTTGAAAAAGCTTTGTGAGGCTTCTTGACATTTTGTAGATACATTTTCCAAGTTTTGCCACTCAAAGACTGACCCTACCAAGGCTCAAGGAGTCTGCAGACCATGCTTGATCTAGGCTCCCAAAATGACAGCAGGGAAGCAACCTCTACCCTTATTGGACTTGTCTGAATACAGTCAAGCAGAAGGAGAAAGAAGACACCAGAACGAAAAGCCTGATATGAAGAGTGAGCACATTGAAAACCAAAAGTCTGGACACTGGGGCAAAAGCACTCTTTTCCTGCCAGAAAACATCTTGGGTAACAGGAAAAAGTCCCATGCTTGCACAGTAGACCTCACAAAAGAAACAGCAAAGGAGCTTAATGTTGTCAATTTATCACCTATTTCAAGTAAACAAGTTTTTTTGTGACAGATCCAGAGGGTCCTGTGCTGCTGCTAACCACAAAGATCTCAGTATGACACAAAATGATGTAACCTGATTATTCCCCCCAGACACCAGTGATGGTTCATCTGATTTTGAACAGTGTTAATCAGAGCCCTCAAAAGCAAGGCAATGTGAGTATTAAGGTAATTAAAGTAGAGGCAATCGTAATGACTTGCAAAAATTATTTTCTAAATGAATGCAATTTAATTAATTGTGCACAATGCACACATCTTTAATTAATGTAAATAAAGACTGCATTATGATGCACACGCAGAGGATGAATGAATTAAGATTGTAGCCAGTTCTTAACTCATGAGTGCTTGACAAACACAACATCCTCTATAATAGTATTTTAATAGAGCATACACAAAAAGCTGGACAAACACTGTGCATTTTGCATCCACACAGAGGAAAGCTGGGCAGAAGACCAAGTGCAAAGCAAGCCCTAAATGTGTCCGCGGCTACAGCCCAAGTACCATAATTGTGGCCCTTCCTCAAGCTTCTGCAGCTCTCAGTATTATACTTACATCCCTTCCAGCGTCACTCCCATAAATATTTAAAACCCAAGGCTGTTTGGAATGTCTCTGCTTTAACTGTTATCACTAGCTTAATGAAGCTAATTAAATATAACCAAAGCCCATGCCATCCAGCACGCTGACTATGGAATATGCCTTGCTGCACTTTGCTTCTCTGCCACAAAACCCAGCTATCCCCAGTTACAAGCCACCACAGCCCTGGCAGCTCCTGAGGATGCTCCGCTGGGAACAGAGCCAAGCCACCCATCTCTGGGGACATGCTCAGCTGTACCCACCCCCTGCATGACCCAAACACTGACACAAAGTGGGGAGAGTGAATTGAAAGGATTTAAAAGGAAGAGGTTACCATTGCATACACTGTTTTCAAGAAATTCAAGTAGGAGGTGAAAACCCAGACCTTCATAAGCACACACACACGAGTTTTAGCAGATAAAAGTTGCTGTACAGGTACATTACACTTGGTCAGAAAATTAGTGTTACTTCTCTAGATAAAGTTGTTTGCTTTGTCACTAAACCTACATGAAGAATAGAGTTGACCTAACCCAACACTGAGGAATTTACACCCAGTCTACGTGTACTGCTTACATGCCCCTCATTTTTAGAGGCACTATTCATTTTAACCCCAACTGGTCCCACGTTATCTTAGAAATACAGCATCATTTCCATGTCACCATTAAAAAACACCCATATACACAAAAGTAACAAAACAAAAAACAACCACAAACCTCCAAAACCACACCTGGTATCACAGTTACAGACTCATTGAACCAGGATGGCATTTACACAACAGACATGAATCCGAGAGCCTTTCCACGTTCCCACTTTGTCCAGAGGCTCGCTAGCACCCCGTGTAGTTCAGCTGGACTCTGTGACCTCCAGGCAGGAGGTCTGAATAAGAACAAACTTTGGCTCGTGGCCTTTACCTTTCCATCTCTGTACTTTTCCAAATGCAATAAATACACATTGATACCTTGAAGTAAACCTTCTGGCATGTGCTGCAGGGAAGTTTATAAAAGTGTAAGTGATGCTAAAACGCACGACTGAGTCGACACAAGGAATGCTTTCCTCTATAAACAACAAGAGAAGGTGTATTGACTTTTCTGTTCTATTTGAAGTAAAACTATTATATTTTTACACACATTGTTTAAATGGATGTTTTCACAGACAAAATAAAGCCAACTTGTCCTGGCCCTATAGTATATCTGCTAAAGGAGAAAATATGCAGCCCAGCAAGTTTTCCCTCCAACCTTTCTTTTCAGGCAAGTAATAAATCTTGAGTGAAAAAGTCACTGTGCTCTTCAGCTGTCACCACTAAGATTTTGTTTTTTAAAACCATAGCAGCCTTAAGGCTGATTTACTACTCAGCCCTCCACACTCTGACAATCGAATAGTTGGAAACAAAAATCACTTTTGCACACCTGGAAATATTTTATTTGCTGTGCTCAGGAGAAAACAAAGTTTTCATCTGTGAGGAAGAAGGCGGGGGGGAAGGGAAGGGAGAGAGGGAGATTCAGGTGAATCTTAAAACCTAGTTCTTGATTTAAAGAGATAGGAATATATATATATGAACCCCAAAACTACCTCTGATACTAAGAGTAGTCAGGATCATTAGAAACCACGGATTCATCATGTAATCCAGCCTCAAAGTCTGGAGGTCTCAGCCCCTTGAAAGTCTCAGCCAGTAACAGGCACTGCTCATCGACTGTGTCTATTCAGCCATTTCAGTTTGGCAGTTGAAAAGAACACATGAACACTTTTCAGTAATTTCATTTTACTCTTTTGCTCTTTTTTTTTTTTTTAAGTAAACATAATAAGCTTCTAATTACTCTAAAGTGTAAAGATCTGATATTAATAAAGCCAAAGTTGAACCTCTGAGAAACTTTCCAGAGCACCTCTTTGCCTCAGTCAGAATTCCAGGTCTAAGAAAATTAAGAGGAAAAACTCAAACACATACCAGAGAAAACCAATTGATGGAAAATGTGATGGTGCCAAAATTGTGAAAGTATTTTAGAATATCAGATCCTCTTTTCAATGTCATGTAGTTTGATATCATTTTTCCCTAAAGCTTCATTTTCTGAAAATTTATTATATGCTCCAGAACAATCTTGTCTTCAAAAGAAATCCCACATCTTCTGTTATTTCAAAGAGCCATACTTGCACCTGGGCAAGATGATGTAAGTGCTCTAGGTGCTGGTTGACTGAAAGGAGACCCACAAAATCTCACTCTCTGTTTTTAATCCCAGGGCTTTACAAGAATATGAGGAGTGTCCTTTGACAAGCAGAGAGGCATTTCAGCATTTAAAGCAAAAAAAAAAAAAAAAATTAATGCTTCAGCAGTGTGGAGAGACGTGGAGATTGCATTCTCATACTTTGATTCCTGCTCTGAAATACTGCCTCTCAAGAATACAACAGGTGGGAAAGTTAAGTGTTCCTGCATCATTTTCTTCGAAAAAGCACCCAGTCGTGGGTCCCCTGTCCTCCAAATCTGGATGAAATCTGCACTGCTGAGAAATGGCAGCAAGAGACTTATTCCCCTTTCCTTACTCTGCTCATTCCCTACCACTGCAAGACACATGATGGACTGTGTGGCTTTTAATTCTCCAGTCCTAGATGACATTTGGGAAAACTGAAATCCTACCAAGTCCAACCTGTAACACAGGAATAATCTTCAGTGAGATGTATCTGGCTGAAACTGAAATCACAAATAGGTAAATATGTAAATAGGAGAATATATTACGTGGTACCGAGGTAAGAGTGTGCCACTGCATCTGACTGCATCACCTGCTTTGTAACAGCATATAGGCATTTCCAGACAATAATGAATAAATGTGCAAGATTCTTTCCTATTCCTTTTAACTTGTAAAACTGCAACCTTAAATATTTGAATTTCTTCCATAAGCCTTCAGAAAGACTGAACTTTGATGTTTTTCAAGAGGAAAGATTATTCACTTCTGCTGCAGGCAAGAAATTATAATTTCTTTACTGATTCTGCCAAATGGTTCTATCACGCATTTTTTCTTTTCATCAAAACAAGCCACTTTAAATTAAGATTGTCCCATAACTACATAGTAATCAACATTTTGAGGGGCAGATCAACTTGATAAACCTCTGCTTGATTTCTCTGCCCAGAAGACTCCTTCAAATCCAATTGAACCATGGGGGAAGGGAGTTTTATTCCCTTTCCTCATGCTTGGCAGTTGCTAGGAGGAGTATCAGCTGCAGTTGTGTTTTATTTTGTTCACGCAACCAGAACAGAAAACGCAGTGTTATCCACGTGACTCTTAAACTAAATAAGCTGAATTCAAAGCCAGTGGTTAATAGAATGAAGTCAACAAAGCTTACATAAGGAGCAGCAAAACTTGCAGGTGATGGAAGAGGAAAAAAGTAAGGAGGAAGACTAGGGAGCAGGAAGTTTTAAAAAAGCAAAATCAACATGCAAAAGGAGGCAGGAAAAATCTCCTGCACTGGCACAATATGCAAAATACATGTTTTTATAGCAACAAGCAGGATAGTTGGGAACAGGGAGCAGAGCACTGCCCTCCTGTGCTAACAAAGCATTTGTAAAGGTTCAGCTCTTCAGTATTCTGGTACCAGGACAGTTTCTAGTTTAAACTACTCTGAAGCCCATGAATGCAGACAAAATCCAGACCATCATCAATCTGAACACAATGGGCAATGCTGACAGCACAGCCTCCCATTAATCTTCATTTGTCCTATCACATCCTGTCATTCTTATGCAAATAGCGTATTTGAGGATACATCTTTTCTGCACCCCAAGATAAGGAGAAGTGAAGCTGTCAGGAGCACCAGGATGTCATCCTGTACCATGGGCCATCCCTTCACTCAGCGCCTCGTGTTTCACATCACAGCTGAAGTGTTTGACATTCAAATTTGACCCAGCAGGAGGTAAAACCATCCGAGCTGCAGCAACGTGCATCTTGCTTCCTGTGCTAAAACATTCACCGAGGTCCCTGGGGATCTGACAGTCTCCCTTTTTTCCCCCGATGTACCCTTGCTAATGGAGTTTGAAACGCTACTTAAGAGGGAAAAAAACGGATATCTGCATGGGTAGGTAATGATAGCAATTCACCCTTCTCACACCAGAAGTAATCCCAGCACTAAAAGACCAGGGAAACAGGTTCCACTGAGGAAAGAAAAAGGAAGGCACACAAATCCTGATGAGTTGGTATAGGTTTTCTTCCACGGCAATCTGTCACACCACACCTGAAAACTTGTTCACATGTATGTCTGGACAGAACGCTTCATTTCAAGCTGAGCAATTTACACACAGGATTCAAAAAATTTTATGTGGGGATGAGTGATCTCTCCTTAGGACAACTGATGCATAAGAAAATACAAACAGGCTTTGAATCATAAGCAGCTCCATAAAGTTACTGCTACATATTTTAGGCATGAAAAATCACTCCTGAGTGGGTAAGTCACCAAAACCAAAATGCAGTTTTTCCAGTTATTGCTCACCAATTCTGCTTATAGAATGAAGAAGAAAAGGAAAGATTTTACTATTATTACTGACTCAGAGTGTTTTGTTTCCGTATCACTTTCAAAGAATGTTCAGAACATCTTGTTCCAGAATATTTCCCTTCCAAGAGAAATCCCTTTCTGTACCATACATGGCTGAAAACAGGACGTGCTGGGTTTGTATTCTTAGAGAAAACAGAAACTCTTCCAAAGTCTCTCTAGCATCACATGAATGAGACGCAAAGTAGCTGAGATGCAAACATGAGACACAACTCTAGCTTGCAATAATATTTCAATACAATCATGACATCTTAGAGAAATACGTTATTAATAGGCATCTGTGACAAGTCAAAACAAGTTTACCATTACACATAACTTTGTATAAAGTCTGACTCCAATCTGTTCACTATCCAAAAGCAATGTACTGTAGTGTTTGCAGGGATAATGAAGCCTGCACTAGGCTCTGGGGAATACCCTTACATTTGATATCCCCACGTGCTGTTTGCAAATTACAAGAGATTAATCATCACATCATTATCGGTTACGCAGGAGCCACATAAATTAAAATGCTGGATAGATTGTTTCCAATTTTGCAGGCATATAAACCTTAGAAAACACACATTCCTCAAGCATTTCTTGCTTTGAAAAGCTGAAGAATAGTCACAAAAAAGTATTCCAGACGTTTTCCCAGTCCTTGGAAGCAGAGAACACAGACTGTCTTGCATATTTATACCATACGTAAAGCTCATGCATTAAAAAATTACTGGATAGTCACCATACATACCTATGAAAACAGGACACTCACTTATTATCATACATAACTACTTCCACATAAAATATTAATTTAACAAAATCTTACCTTCTCAAAGGATCACCAGTCACAGAGTAAACTAAAAGCCCTCACTGAAAGATTTCCCATTAGTGAAGTAAAAATGCTTTCTGGTATCATTTTCTTTCTTCCAGGCAAGGGAAAAAGTACAACTCCTGCACTGCAAATATTGCATGGACCTAGGAGAAGACGGTGGCCTGGTACAGCCTATCTTGTCTGGATGACAAAACTGTGTTGTTCATTCTTAAAAGTCCACCACTCCCATGAAATTCATATGTACAAAAGACACTGAGTTTTTATGCATCATATCAAAATGAAAACTTTCAGTCCCAGGCTAAGAGGTCTGGATTTGCATCAGTGATGTAGGTACAGTACATAGTAACTTGGGTTCTATCCAAAAGTTCTCTGTATTGCAGGGTGGCACCTTTAACTCATGATAGTTCTGTTCCAATATTGCCAGTATTTCAAATAAAATCTAAAATATGAGAAGGCAGCATTCACTGTGTACCCAGGAGAAATCCAGCAAAAGGGAGAATGACAGAGAACTCAGTTCCCAGGTGGTGATATAGACAACACAGTACAATGTTGAACTGACTCCGAAGGAAATTTCCCTTCTGTTCAACAGAATGTTTTCAAATTCAGCTTAGTCTGACCCCAAAGAACACCAAAATCAATTTGACAAAAGTGAAATCTTGAAAGTTTCAATTTTGCACAAGCACATTTTCACTGCTTTTATTTTCTTTTACTGAAAACTCTTTGCTAGCTCTGCTTTGCCATGGCAGGCTCACAGATAAATGTGCAAGTAAGCTCTGAGGAAGGCTTTGTCAGGTCTCCATCAGCTGAGTGGCTTCCTTCAGTTCAAAAGGGAACAAGCCATGTTCTGGAGCCAAAATGCAAGTTTTTTCTCAAGACTTCATGTGCATACAAGCTACACCTTAAACATACATATTTCATATGTATTTTATGCCTGAATGCTCCAAGACAAACAGAAAAGACTATTCCAGAAAGAGCTTAGAATGGGAGAATTATTTAAGAAACTTATAAGAAACTCTAAAAAGATCATGAAAACTCAATTCATTACCTTGTCATCAAATTCATTAATGTTGTGAAGACGAAAAGCTGTGGAATAAAGAACCTTACCAACACTACAAAACATATCTTAAAGGAAATCATTTCAGACTGATCCATCTACTGCATTTAGCCATGAGGAGACACAGCAGTGGTAAACCATTTTAAAGTGGAATTTCTAGAGGGCTGCTGGGTTGGGTTTGTGCTTGAAGGTTTTCTGCAGTAAGTGTTACAACCCTCCAGATTTTACAAACTTGAAATGTTCTCGTCACACCAGCAGAGCTGCTGTGGGATCTGAGGAGAAATTGCCCTGTTTACAGTTGGAAACTGAATTGCTCAGACATTTAATCCTTGAAAGGAAGTAACTAACGAAACCAACAAACTCCAGCAAACCCCTGGATAAACAAACAGAACAGAAGCAAAAACCACAGCAGCGGTTTGACAGAAATGTTTTACTGTTTTAAGTTCAACAAGCTTGACTTAAGGAAAATTTCTTCTAGGAAATAGATTTTAATGCCACCATAAAACATATTTTTTCTGTTAAAAATACTGTAGAGGGGCAAAAAAAAGTGAAGGACATGAACCATTCCTCTGTCGTGTCTTCATTTTCAAACTTCTGCATCGTTAAATTGATTGGACAACAGTTTGGGGAGTAAAAGAGGATGGAATAATATCAAAATCTGGTCTTTTCAAGAGGAACAGGATATAGATAGTGCATCTATTTGTACCTTGTCTATCATGTCCGGTCTGTTCGTAGCTGCCAAAATTGTCACGTCCTTCAGCTGTTCTATCCCATCCATTTCCGTCAGCAGCTGAGCCAAGACACGGTCTGCTACATTTCCAGCACCTGAAGAGCTTATTTGCAGAAAAAAAAGAAGTCACAGCATTAGCTTTCCCTTCCTAGAAACTGGAGAAAGGAAAAAATACACTATTCTTTCCAATTTACAAGGATGTATCTTTTGGCCTTAGTTCTTCCCAGTATTTCTTTTTGCCTTCAATCTCTGAAACAGCATCAGTGATACGAAGTGAGTAAAATCAAATCAGAGAATTTGAGTTCCACAGGTTTTCTTGGTATTCAGCAAAGCAACTGAGATTTCGGGGTTTTTTACTTATTGCCCTGCTATGGAGGTTGTAAAGAACTTAACACAATGTGGGTATCTGGAATAAACATTTTTAAGAAAACTGAATTCATGCAGCTTCTTTACTAGTCAGACAAACTCTCATTTTTAGCACCATCCAAGTGAGAGATTACACCAGCCTATGCAGTATAAAAAATTAGGCAGTTATGTATTTTGCAGAGTTGCTCTACATTTTTATGTTCTCTCCATCACATGAGAATAAATTGAGTGTTGACCAACTGCCTCATAATAGCACTGTCAGTCCTTAAACTCAGTTCATTTGCCAGATACCAAGAAAAAAAACCCCAACACCAAAAGAACTGAAAACTCCAGTTCTGAAATCACCAATATGTGAAAAACCTAAGCAGACAAGCATACAGTATTCCCTTTGCTGAGAAGGGGCAGGGAAACTGGAGATTGCACCAAAAATGTGAGTTTTACCTCCTTTGCCAGAAACTGGGAATCCTGCTCTTAGCACACATCAAAACCTCGCTGTTTTCAACACAACCTTCCCCTGTGGATGGCAGGGACACACCTCCATCATCTTTCACCAACGGGACTGCGCATCCAGGGCTATTCCCTCCTCTGCTGCACAAGGGGAGGTTTCACTTCTCTACCCTTAAATAGGCTCTTTTCAATACAATTATAAAAAATTAATCTCTCCAGTTCTTCTGGATCCCTATAAACTAAGAAGAAAAAAGAAGTCTGATACTTAAAACAAGACCAAATCTATAGAGGATTAAGATAATTTTTTAATCTCATATTTTTTGAAAGCCCTTTTCCAAAAGTTCTCTTTAATGTTTATACAGATAAACAGGCACCTACACACTGAGAAATGCAATACAATCATGATGCTAGTTTCCAAATACAAATATATTAAATATACTAAAGTGTAAGTGCTCCAATTATTTCCATCAGATAGAGAGTGCACAAATACAGTTGTACAGTTATTATACACCTATGCTGCTGCAGCAGTGCCACCCACCACCAGCCTGCCTGTGACCACAGTGATGTCCCAGAGCCAAAGCAACAGTAATGGCTCCATCACTGCTGTACAGCTCCAAATAAATTCCCTAACTTTCCTATCCTACAACTGGTTCTGCAATTTTCCAGGGCAAAACAGTTAACTTATCACAGCCAGTCTGGAAAACATCTTTAAGGAGCTATAATAAATGTTGGCTAAGAGAGTAAAATATTTAGGCTGCTAAGAAATATTAGAGAAGGGACTTGGGTTACCTGGTTGTCAGCTTTTGGGGTTTCTGCAGCCACACTGGAAATTCCCAAGCCATATTTGAGCATTTCTAACATACCCATGGGTCACAGTCCCACTGACTTATAGAGGGCTGAGTGTGATAAAACACTTCAGGCGTTGGACATGGATAGCAAACGCTTTTGGAAGGACACACAGCTTAAAGGAAATTAAAATCAACTTTGTAACATTAGCTAGTCTCAGTAGGGATTCAGGCCTCCCATCTTGCATGAGTTTCAATTTTACTCCACTTTATACCCAACAGACTGAGCAAAAGAAAACGCTAAGCAAAGGGAAAAATAACTGTAAAACTGGGACCAAAATGTTAACGTTATATAAGATGATCTGAAGCTAGAAGACTTTGGAGGAGATGCTAAACTTTTCTTTGCTTCCTTAAAAAAAAGAAATAGTTAGAGAGAGGTGGCTAGAACGGATATTACATCTTTCCCCAATATAAACATTTCTCTTACAAGCTCAGACTGCAAAAAAATAAAAAACAAATCCCACAACACATTAATGAAGTGTTTATTCTAAAGAAAATCCCCACAGGGGAATGCACATTGCAAAGGCTTTCATGCAATTAGGGCATCATCAGAAAACTGCAGTTAGGCAATCACTGATGGTATAATATAGCTCATACAATGAGGAGGGCTTCCAGAACATTACTAAGGGCTTTATTATTATCTCTTCGAAATGAAGTAAATAATTTTAAGTTCATGCATGCAAAAAGTATCAATAACAAAACCAGTATCAAGTGAAGAGGTTCCTGGGTCCTATGAACCACGGATTTCTGTCAGTACTTTTATTTACGTAGTTCCCTAAGCTATCACACGCTGCACCATTTTAGCACAGTCTACAATAAATTAGCTTTTGGCTTAACAGGACACCCTATAAAAATCCCAGGCAGGCACAGGGAGAGATCTCTTCCCCAGCTGCTCAGAGCTGCCTCAGAGCCACGGTGCGCTCCGAGAGCTCCGGTGCTGCCTGAGCCGTTAATTCCAGGGGTGACACACAAGGATGCGATTTTCCATTTTCCCATGGTTTCCCAGCAAGGGATCCAAATTAACACAGGCAACATTCGTTAAGGCTGCCCGGAGTTTTGACGCAAACAGCAGCCAGAGAAACAAACCGTGATTAACCCTCCAGTCCCACGGAGGCACTGCCAAAACCAACTTCCAGCCAAGGGGCTGCCTTGGCCCCCCCCCCACCTCCACCTGACCTCCACACATTGATGTCATCATCACAACTGCCTGGAAATGGTCCTCCAAAGGCACGTCCTGGTACAAACTAATTTCCTGTCAACACACTGCCTGCAAATCCAGGCAGCCAGAGCTAAGCCCCTCACATAATCCAGGCAGGGCCATGTGCGTGCACGGGTGTGTGCGCGCAGGAGCCGTGCCCCAAGCAGCAACACCTTCGAAATAAAAAACGTGTGAGCAAAGAGGAGCCTGCCTGAGATTTTCAGGCAACTGCTTGTGCTGCCCTAATGAAATACATTAGGCTGTGTGTTATTTTAATTTTTTGCCAACCTCTCTTTATTTACAATCCTCAATGAAGTTTTTAAAGGTAGAGAAGGTCATTAGATCAGTTAGAGACAGAAATCTTTCTCTATGCGATATTCCGGCTAATCCTGCAAGTGTTCCACCAGTCTCAGCCAAAGCACATGTGCACTCCTGCACAGGCACTCAGCCTGACCATCAGAGAAGATTCCTGAAGGCTGTCAGGTAAGACTATCCATGGTGAATATGAAAGACAAACCTGTTCTTGGTATTTTACTTTGGCTAAAGGCATTCCCAATACACATTTTGGCAGAATAAATCATGTATTCTATAGTTCACCAAAGACTCACAATTAATCTGAATTAATTCTGCCTTTGTCTGATGGACCTGAGAGATCATGAGCATCAGCTCCAAAATCAATATAGCAGGAGAGGGCTCTCCACAGCTTTTATTTCTATCTCCTCTGGCCTTATCCAATGACCATTCAAGCCAGCTGGATTCATGTATCAGTGGGCACTGAAATTTCCCCCTGGACACCTTAAACCACTCTCATACTTCTTCCAAGGGATATAAAATCAACCACAGCCCGATCCTATCACTACACCAAGGAGTACATACAGTTCACTAGCTTATACAGATCTTCAAGCCAAGAAGATTTTGTTTCCAGACATAACCAGATGTATAAAATCACATTTAAATCTGTTACCCTTCCTGCTATAGGCATTTTTTTGACAGCGAATTCTTGTTTTGTACATTTTTACTTATTTAATTTCCTTTCCTTCCCCCCCCACTTTTTCTAACAGATTTTTTAATATTTGAAAACTAAAAACAGTCTGAGAATGCAGTCACTGTGGTTTCACCCCACGATGAAATTTGGTAAGCATCACCACTGTGAGCTAAAGCAAACATACATTTGCACCATCTGACCATCTAGAGCACTTCTGAAAAAATACTCATTTCACTGGCTTTCCAACACCAGATGTCATTTTCACTGAAAAATGTATTTAAGTCTCCACCACCACTTAAATCTCATAAAGGAGAACCAGTGACTCTCCATCCCACCACTGACTTTAGTGGCACTGTCCGAACACCTTGGCTTCAGAATCAGGACCTTAATTTAATTACACTGCTAAACTGTAGACGTGGAAATGCAGGAAATCTTCACACAATAATCTCACACATCTTGAGAGCTGTTAAAATCACAGCAACTGTGAAGCTGCAAAAGCAGAAGGAAGTCTGGGACGACCCCTCTCCTGCACAGCTGACCCTACCCTCAGGCAGAGCTGTGAGGTCAAAGAGGCAGACCTCAGGAGAAGTGTCCAGGATAAATTACTGCAGACTAATTAATCCCCACGTAGCTGAAATCTATAATGCAGGTTTTGTGACAAGGGAGTCCAGCCCACCTTCTCTTCCAAAACATCCCATCAGGCAAGATTTACATACGGATAAAAACTGACTTTATTATTTCCCCTCCACCCACAAAAAAGAATTGCAATCATAATCAAAATTTATAGGTTTTAAAAACACTTGTGGACGTGGTATCATCTCAAATAACTCTTTCACTGAAACCTCTGGAAATAATTTCATATCAAAACAAATGTAAAACTCATTGACATGACCAAATGCTCAGTATCAAAAAAATTTCACCAGGTTGAAATAGAACCTCCTGGCAGGACTCTCCACCTCTCTGTGAACTACAGAGGTAAAAGGTTCCTGAAATACAGAAGCCCCCTGCCAGCAGACTCCCACACGAGAGCCGCCTCGCTCGCACAGCCTGAAGGATTTTTATTGAGTCTGACATTTCTGTCAGGGCTTTGCAGGGGGAACCTGTCAGCAAGGAGCACCTGCCAAGCCTGGCTTTTCAATCTGGCTGCCGTGATCATAATTAACTGTCACACTCCTTTATTGCCCTCTCTCACGAGTTCAGGTGAAATACGGCTTTGGCAGGTCAAGGTTTTCCACAGCATTTGAAAAATCAAAAATTTTAAAAATCTACTCTAATAGCATTACCAGAAAGATAATTACTGCAGGATGGTCCCAGGTATCAAATTTTGTGCAAAAATTCCATCATTGGGGCATTTTGTCCAGCAGAATGGACGCTGCCACGCCAGTCAGGAAAAGCAGGCTCATCCACTATTAAAACACTGGGCCAAATTTACTTCTGTGAATGTTATATCATGTGAACAGTACAGCTTCAATGACCATTATTCAGACCACTACAGATACCACAGGCTTGGATGGTTATTAAAAAGTCTAAGATAAACAGCAAGCAAAATCTTTAATATTATCACTTACATAGTTTCACTATTCATGAAAAAGAACAAACCCCAAAACACACTCGTACATAAGTCCTTTCAGGGCTCAGATATGAAATATTCCCCATGGCAAGGAATTTCCCTGCCTGTGTGATCAGGAAAAACCCTGCAAGAAGGTGACCCTAAACCTTTCCCTCCATCAGCACCCTACAATTAGATGCTGTTGGATTTTGTATACACCTGTATCAACTATTACCCACTCTATTGTTTCATATCTTCCCTGTTTTCTCAAGCACAAAATTCAAGTACCACAGAAGGAAAATATCCAGAGGAAACCTAGGCAAAGTCTGGGTAGAATATTTATCTTCATGGTCACCTCCATGCCAAAATGATGTTTTGCCAACTGTCAATTCGCTGATTAAATGATGTTCCTGTAATTTGGTTTTCAAGGCATTAGAAGAGCACAGAAAAATAAAAGAACTCCAAGTACTCCTTGAGTGGTCTTCCAGCTTGAAAGGAAGCTTTCCTAAAAAGATGATCAGCTTTGTGAAAACAGGAAACAGTGTTCAGCTGTCAGCAGGTGACTTTGAAACGAATGGCCTGTAGACAGGTGCAGACACATCCTAATTATCCTTCATGGTTGTGTAAGCAGCATCTTCCACTTGCCTACGTTTCTCATTATTGCAGCTTCCAAAAGTTAATGTAGTAGGCCCAGAAAAATGAAACACAGTGAAAGGAGAGAAAAGGAGGAAAGGAGCCAGTTTGAGACAGGTTTGGAACCAACAGGCTTTCTTCCAGAGGGCTTTCCCCAAGCACATCTCCAAATCCTTGAGTGCCTAGGTGATGATCCATTGCCCATTTCCATCTGCTTGCAACTATTTCCAGATGCACATCCATGAAAGACTGGGCATTAGCCCACACTTCCAGCTGGCCCTGTCTGGCTGACACAGGAAGGATGTTAACATCATGAGTTCTCCTATTCTGTTAACGCTGATGTTGCCTTAAAAAAAAGCAACAAAACAAAATAAAAAAACAAACTCAAACCAAGCACACACCTGATGCACAGTAAATTTCCCATTTCCTTTCATTCTGATTTTGTCAGCATTTCTCCTCTGTGCATTCCTGGAAGTTAATCAAGTTTAAACCTGTAATCAATCATGTCTACCAGGGAAGCAAGCAGAGTTTAAGTTGAAAGTAGACCTAGAAGTAACTAACTAGACTGGATTTCATTTCATTACAATATTTATGTTTAATAGGTTCACTGTTTATAAATTTTACTTACAATTATGTTCCTCTTGCATATCATTAAAATGGTGACTTCAAGAAAAGGGCTTATGGATCCAGTCCTGCTTTCACTGATGTCAATGAAAGTCTCTACTGACTTCAAATATCTGAATTATAATGCAGGCTGGGAAGTTACAAATTATTTGGGTTTGTAAACAAAAAGGAAGAAAAACAGATTCAAAACCACATTCTGATAAAGGATTCTTGATAGCCAAAAGCCCTAACAAGCTTAGTTTAAAATTAAAGGGACTGCAGACATTTGCTGTATACACATCCAAACTATGGGTTACTTGACACAATAAAATTGTTTCAAAACTTTCCTCTTTCACCACTTCTTTCTAGGCTTCAAATAAAAAGCTGGCACTAGGCATGCAGCTTTTTTCCCCACAGACAATATTTGTTTGGATACCAAATTCCAAAACTCTAAAGAATTCATACATCAGTCATAAAGGTTTTGAATGCCTCAACTCTCCATCATGTGCAACCACAGCTCAGATATTGCAGAGAATCAGCTGATGTTCCCCAGTTCAGGGGCACCAGTGCCAACAGAGGCCAGAAACAGAAAGTTCTTCATCTGGGCTGAACAAGAATGGCATCCCTTGCAACAGTCACGGCAGAGGGAAACTCCATTTCTTCCAGGTATACTTTGTTCACATTCTTCTGCCCTAGCATGAGAAATATTAGGGGGACAATACATCCTCCAGCTTCACTACTGCTAATTTACCCTGTGCAAGGTGGATTCCTGCCAGGTACCTCTATCCTACCTCACGGCACTTTGCTGTATCCCTGCAGAATCCAGCCCATGGGTTTCACTACTGGATGCAACACGCTGACCTCCTTCGTGACAGCGCTGCACATTGCACCAGGGAATTTGCACAGGCACTAAAATACAATGATCAGTTCAAGGGATAAATAAGTATGAGCTAAAGTATTCCAGAAAGATATCTTGGTTTAGAAAGAGAAGATTTATCACTGTCCCTGTTCAAGGCAGAGGTGGCACAGTACAGAAGAGAAGCTGCTGTTCCTCACAGCTTCTTCTAAAAGCCCAACAGCCTCAAAACTTGAGACTGCAAAGATTTTAACACCTAAAGTGAAAACAGTGTGTCTTTCAGTGGTTCTGACTATTTTAAATTGTGGCTTAGGAATCCATCTATCCTACCCCCAGCATGTAGGATAATGTATTTTCCCCCCAAAAAAAGTATCATCATGCTGTAGTTTCAGCCACTTTGTGACTTCTACCCTCACTCTGAAAAGGTTAGCAACATTCATCTACCAACTTTGGGCCTCCACAAGTCAAACACAAGGTACAGATTTTGTCCCTTGTCTGTCTTTTCTTTTCTCCCCCTTGGAAAACAGAACTTATCAGTGTCTTTCACAGCAGTCTACAGCATTTCCCATCCTATCTTACAGAGATTTGCAGTTAAAGGGGAAATGCTTCGCTTCTGAAAAACAAGGAAAGGATGTCTCTTCCCAAAAATCCTAAAAATCCTACTTATATAAACAACGTCCCATTTCCAAAGCACGGACATTTCTGAAGTTCAGCAAACAGACTGTCTGCATTGCATTTACACAGAACCACGTTAATTCATCACTTTCAAGCCTAATCACCAAGCCATTTCCCTCCTAGCAACCCCTTATGGGCAGAAGAATTAGGTTTTACATAGTCAGGATACTGAGGGGTAACAAATCCCCATAACTCTCTGCAGCCACACAATTTGTAAAGCCTCCCAAGCCTTGTGCAAGCATGGGATTACTTCAAGGCAAACTTTCCTGCTCACAGTCTGCTGTATCTGGACCAGTCCTGCTTCAGTGCAATCTGTCCTACAAAAAGTCATAACAGCATCTTTCAAAAGTATGAAGAAAAGAAAAAGTCATAATCTGCTTGTGCAAGCAAATGTTAATTAGAACCACAAAGCAGAGGAAAAGGCTCCATGCATTTCATGGTTCACCTCTCCTGGTGCATGACTGCAGAAATTTCTCCTTTCTCAATCATTTCTCCTCTTCAAACCTCACTGTGACACCTCTAACCTCCTACCATCTTTTCTGCTGCAGGTTTATCATCTGTTCTTTAGAATCAGTTACGGTGAATGCCTCCCCTTTTCTCTACAGTCAAGCCAGTGAGCCACTAATTTTCCATTTTCAGTTCTCTCTAAACTTACTTTAACATCTCAACATCAGAAAAGAGATGGAAAAATCCTCCATGATCACTAGAACAAAATGTAGAAATGAACACAGCTCAAAGTATCTTTATGCCTTCACTACCACGCTGGAAACTCAAGTTCAGAGTCACCCTCTCAACTTCTTGCATCAAGGATAATCAGATTTTTCTCTCAAGCAGTTGCTCCTTACATTGAACCATTTTTCTTCAGAGGTGCAGGATTGTATTTTCAGAAACTGTCTTTAACACTGGTATGTATCCAACCCACATTCTTAATTCCTTGATTAATATGTATTAGTGGGTTGCCTACATGCAAGATAGGGAGGGTGTGGACAGACAAGAAAAAAAATCCAGGAGCTTTGTTCGTATTGATAAAACACATGGAACTTCTAAGCAGGCTGGGTAAGAAATAATCTTTTCCAAATAATACATTTTGACAATAAACAATGTCAATGAATATAATTTTTGCCAACTTCAAAGTATCATTTCTTCTAACTAATAAACACATACGAATACATTTTGCAAAATGAAACTGCTACAGAAGACAGTTACATTAGGTACCATGTTAGATGTATTACAATTATGGAATGAATTATGGCTGGGGAATGTGTAATAAATAAAACACTGGCATAACTGAATGCAGCCACAGTGTTTGCCATGGAGTAATGGCTTGTGCAGTGACAGATTCCACTACATGATGCAAAGGAGACATTATAATGAATGGCCCAAACAAGAAAATTCCTCAGCTTTCTTGATATACCTGTAAACTCATTAATTACAAAGTCTTTTAGTTCATATGTGCCTGCTGCTGAGAAGGGATTGTTAAGTGATCTGTACAGAAGCCTGGGAGCGAAACATTTGCATTTTAAACCCACAAGCTTTAGTCAAATCTAAATAATGGGTTAATGAATACTTGGCAAGGTGCTTTGAAGAACAAAAGCATTAAATGATTTACTCAAGGTTATTTCACATCTGTATTTCTGATCAGAATTATACATAAAATTACTCCTACAACTTAACAGTTGCAGCTTCCCTGTGTCTCTGGACATGTCCTGGTAGGATGAGGAGAGGTTGCCTACTCAGGAGACATGGAATGTGGCACAACCTGCACAAAGCCCACAGCATTCTATCAAGGATTTAAACCAAGAGGAAAAACCTCTCACAAAGCTGTATCACAGAGTGTTTTTCACTCTTTCTTTGCCAAGGCAAAGAAAACTAATTCAGCCAACAGAGGGAATGGGGAGACAATATAAACAGGTGTTTCCTTGAAAACTTCAGCCTGGTCAGTAATAGTACAGGAAATGGATCTCCAGAGGCCACAAATCATTAGCATCTCTAGTGCATTTGCAAATTCCTACTGTGCAAAGTCAGCCTGTAAAAAAGAGCCATTTCTAATAAGTGCCTTGTCTGGTTTCCTACACCATTTAATTTCAGATGAATTTTATGAGAACTCTGCTACATATTTTACCTCCCATCTGGTTCAGATTTGACAATGAAATATTTGTGTGTCCCACCCTGTTCTTTTTAAAGCTCCAAAACCAGATGTCTCCAGCACAACACGACTGCAGCAGGTCACACCACATTCTTCAGCAAGCTGTGCCAGGCCTACTACCCCCCACAGACAGGCCCAGGTAAGGTAAAATCAGGTTGTTTACTCCCTAAAAGAATAAAGCAAACAAACAAACAAACTCAACACCTCCAGGGCACTGCATGAAAAGGCTGTTTAATATGTATTATGGTTTAACCTTCCAAGAGGTTTGATCTTGATGAAGTGCTGGTTCTGAAAGCTAAACACATTAACAATTGCAGCAGGGGAAGATTTTTTTTTTCTCTTCTATTGACTTGATTCAAGCAAACAATTTTGCAATTTCTCTGTTGCTTCAGTGCATAGCACTTGTAGGAAGCTCATCTATTTCACAGCTGCATACATTACACATGAGAAGGATGCTGAGGAAAACATCTGCAATCAGATTTTGCATTTTCAACAGCAAGAATGTTCATTTCTTAGCAGCTAAGAATGGCACATGATGCCACCTCCTGTGACACAAATAATTCATTTGTGTCACTGAAACATCAAAATGTTTCACACCTGTTATCCTTTCCTGAAGATACAAATGCCCTTCTTGCAATACAAAGGAACCTGCAGGGATGCTGAAGGAGTTTTTTTTCCAGAAAAATGTTCAAGTTTTGATGTGCCTTTAAACCGGACAAATACTTTTTAATGCACCAATTTGGTAGCTTTTCATGCAAAACAGGATAGAAGTACTTACAAGTAGCCGTTGCATTTATGAGAAGGCATCCCCCAAGAAAGTCCACTTACAAAGCCTGTCAAATCTTAAATGCTGTAGTAGCAACTAAAAACTGCAATAATCCTACTTCAGAAACGAGCTAAACATCTCCTGGAATCATCACAAAGCAGGATATTAAAAAAAAAAAATACTATTAGCTGTTTGCACAATAATCCTCTCTTAATGTCACACATGAAAGGACACAAGTGTTCCCAGATCTTTTCATGAAGTTTTTCCCAGTCTGGCAAAATGTTTAAATGTAGGTGTAAATTTAGGTATATGACTATTCTCCTTGGAAATTTGTGTTATGTAGCTTATGATCATATTGTTTGCTTGATGGAGACATTAAATTAGGCCTGTGCAACAACCCTGGGAAAAGAAAGGAGTTAAGTTACTGGAAATAAAAGGTAAAACCACAGAAAAGAGCCAAAGAGCATGAGAACCAGTAGAATCATTCCTGCTAATGAGATGAGAAAAGAGGAACTCCACCAACTTACCTGTTTATGCCAAGTTAAATAGGCTTAAGTAAAAGTCACACGTTACCCTTCTGTATAAAGAATGAAGATATTTAATAAAATAATTCTAGAAAGGTAAATAAACTTGTGATTGTACAGTGTAAGAGTAATTAATCAGGAAATAATGTCTGTTATTTTTGTAACAGGATTACTTACTTTCCCCTTTCAACTGCCAAGGCATCTATTTCGTCAAAGAAAAGAATTGAAGGAGACACTGCTCTGGCTTTCCTGAAGATCTACAAAAAAAACAACAACAAAACACCCACTTTTTAGGGATGGAAGCTTTTTGCAGTAAACTATCACCCCCTGCACACCTCAAGAGTTCCAAAGCTTCACATAACCCTGTCCTGGGTTGTTTTTATTTTAAAACAGATTTTTTAAAGTTTTTCATGTAGTAAAAGCTGCTACAGGATCCCAAATTTGACATGTATCACTAGGCCGATGCAGGAGAAAGCTACATATTCCTGCTGCTTCATTTTCTTCTTTTCTTTTTTAAACTTACACCAGGAGGAGTTTTTCAGGAAGTTTAAAGGTAACTTCATAAGCAGAGAAGGATTTGAAAGCCAAGGAAGCTTAGCATCTAACATTATCCATAGCTTGCCCTTTCTCACCTCTCTCACTGCTCGTTCAGACTCACCAACATATTTATTCATCAACTCAGGCCCCTGCAAAATAGCAAATGAAAAAGCATGATACATTTGTACACAAAATGACTGAGACAATCTGCCAGGTGCTACACTGGTCATGCTCTGTTACAAAAAATTCTGAGATTTTGTCATTTGCAAGTCTCACAAGTGCATTTTTACTTACCCTCTACCTGTACCAGGCTTTCTCCATTTATTTTAGTACCTATGCATGTTGGTTAGTGCTCTCATCCTAACAATTTCCCGGTACTTTCATGAAAAATGGAACTAACCAAAAAATATATGCTTGGAGGTTCTTAAAAGTGCTCGACAACAGCACCAAGGGGCTGCAAAGCATCCAGAAGGACAAATCACACTAAAGCATTTACTTGCACTCTAAATGTGCATCCTGTCCAACCAAGCACCACAACAGTGACTCAAACCAATGCTTAACAGCACTTCTTTGAACTTGACACTCTGCAGGTGAAGCAAGAAGCTCCCCAGCAGCACACCTGAAACCCATCCCTAGTGAGGAAGCTGTTCAGTGTCTGAGCTCATGCACATTCCTGCTCCTCTGCTGAGGCTGCCAAGCAGGCTTATGAGTGCCAGCTGCTGTGGTGCCTGTTTATCCTCACAGCCCTGTCCACCAGGAACAGACTGGAGACCACAGGGTCAGCATTCCAGTCTTGAACAAGTACTTACAATTATAAAAAGTAAAACAATGGTGAATTCTCAGAGTGTTTTCTGTTCTGCTGTCTCCTGTAGGATAGGCTGCTTAAATAATGCTTCCTAATGGGCCTCAGCTTCTCCTGGGATTGGTAATGACTCATTGACTTCAGCCTGGTTTGCATCAACACTGACCTGCAGCCACAACCAAGGATCATTATCTGCTGCCCTGAACGAAAAGAGCCAGTGGCTTCAATCTATTTTCCACAGAACAACAGGTGTCCTTGTCATTCCCCCAGCAGAAACAACATCCTTCAAAGTCAGTAAGTTGAACCACCTTCTCCCACTGTGGGTGCCTTCAGGTAACACTCAGCCCAGAGCACAAGGCAGCTTTAAACAGCAGGTATGTCACAATTAAGAATGTGTGGCAGACACACATTTACGCACTGGCAGTGACAGAGCCTCTGTTACCACCCCTCTTTGAATGGGAGCATCTGGACTTTGTTCCCAGGTCGGTGGAACACAGATTCATCACTCCAAAAATGCAGCACACTGGTTTTTGCAGTCTCCCCTCTCCATGCTCATTTTCATTCCTGTAGTAACACTTAATGCACTGACTTTACCTTGACACAGGAAAACACCTGTGCTTACGTAGGGGGAAAAAACACGTCCTCTGAAAAGCAAAGCACAAGTTAGCTGATATCAGCAAAGCATCCAGGCATAGCCAACACTTTTATTTACGTATTTTCAAAGAGGTGTCCATTATCCAAAGGACCAGGTGAGATAGTGCAGCAGCCAGACCTAGAGCACCACACAGCCCAAAGCCACAGTATAAGGGTTGACAGGGCCAGCACTGTGTGCCTTGCCTGGAGGAAAGGTAAATGATACAATGAGCATTGTTTTCTTTCAGCAAAATCCACCCTTAAAGCAACTGCTGCGGTAGCTAAAGCGTCACCTGGAGGCCTTCAACAACTGCAAAATTGGAGTCTGGTGGGTACTTGTGTGGAAAGAGAATAATTCAGACACAAAACCAAGGAATGCAGGAAAGAGAGAAGGGAAAAACAAGGTGAGCGAGAGAAACACAAAAAACAAGGTGAGAGAAACACAAAGCCTTTTGCTGCTATGGACACCGCCCATGAGGAGCGTGCAGCAGTTAGTGAGGAACATGCTGCAGCTCAGAGACAGCCCAGCTGCTCCGGGCTCTCACTGTTCATCATGTTCAGGGCAGATGAGGAATCCGATAGCATGGCCTTCACAAATCCTTAAGGAACAAGAGCAGACTCCTCTCTTTCCATCCAGCTCTCTGTTACACTGAGAAACCACTGCAGACTCTACCCACAATTATAGATTTCCCTCACAAACTTTTCCTTGGAGTCTGTGGACCTTCTCTTTCAGGCACTTATTCCCATAAGTAATCTTAATTCACATCAGTGTTCCCATGGAAACCAACATCACATACATCAATGCCAACGGCATGCTCTCTCCTATGACCCAACATCAAACAGCCTGACATTTTCTTTTGTCTCAGGAAAAAACCAAAAACTTAAATCTAAAACTACTCTGTTTGAGCTTTAAGGTACAATATAATTTCAGATGCTTGGAGTTTTATTTTTAATTAAGCATTAAAATATGATGAAGGCAACATCAAAGCAATAAATACTGTTTAAGATGTTTCCAAAGAGAGTTATTTTGAACGCAGCTTCTTGCTGAAAGCGTCAACATGAAGTTTTTCTCCATTTTTCTCTTCATTAAGCAGCAGCTCCAGGTGAAAGACCACCAGATGTTAATGACCTGTGCCTCTTTGTGGAGAATTTTCATGAAAATTGATTTGAAAGTCTTCTAGTTCACAACTCATGAGGGATACCAGAACTGCATTTGAGTGTCACCGTTTTTATTGTGAGCAGCTCGGAATCCTTATTATACATGGCAAGAAAGGAAAAGGCTCCAAAGTCAGACAAGGCACACACAGAAGAGGAGGAATTGCTGTACAATTCATCTCATGCAAACACTGAAAACCACAACACAAAAACTAGAAATGTTCAAAGCAGCTGGAGGTAGCAGCTGAACTGAGTGAGCTCTGGTCCCACCTGAGCCGAGCCTCTGCCTTACCCTGTTTGCACCTGTGCTGTCCTTTAGCTCAGATTGATGGCAGTTCTTATTTGAAAAATAAATCTGCAGGACAGGCAGTCTGCAGGCCAGGCCACCACAAAGTCACCTGCTGGCAGCTGATACAGCTTCTCTTTTTCACACAGCTCACCTTTAGCAGGATTTCTTTAGAGGCCACTGAAGAAATACCAGGAGAGATTTTTTTATTTTATTTTTCAGTGCTTTTCTAAACACTTTGAAAAACAAATGACATGAGCTTGACTTAGACAGCAAGCTGACATTTCTTGAAAGATCATTTCTGGCTCAGGGTTGAGGGTAAGGATTCTTGTAAAAGCTTTTTATAGCTGTTGATATACTGACCAGGAGGTGCTAGTAACAAATGGGCCACTTTAGTGCTGCACAGCTCTGTTCTCATCTGCAACAAGTCATCTTCCATACAAACAGACATGAAGAAATAAAACCTATTTCTTGTGGTCATTTGCACAGAGACTCCAAAACCAGCAAAAGATTTGGAGCAGAAAATTGGCAGAAGAAGTTGTAGCTCAGCCATGCATATAAGCATTTGTGAGCTAGAGTCCAGACTGACAGTAAATTCTGCCAATTCCGGCCCACTGGATACTGCTGAGATTTCTTTATTTGGCCTCAAAGTAGAGAGAGTTTCCAGGCATGTTCTGCTTAAAGACTATCCCATCCCCATTTACAAGATATATCCCTGTGTATCCTGAAACCTTCTACTGGGCTAATGGTCTGGATTAGGTAAATTTTAATATATTTTTTAATTTTAATTTTAAAAAAATTCCTTCTATTTGAAATATTATCAGAATCAATTTTGAAAGATTAACTGCACAGAAGATAAAACCCCTGTGAACAGGCAACAACACGAGATAAGCTTGTGCACATATGGCTTTGACAGAAGTCCTCAAAGTGTTTTTAAACTGCAAAAGGGACATCTGCTATCCCTGAAGTTAAAGAGTATCAGTCATTTTTCTGAGCAGGGCTTAAGACCACTTTCAGATTTTTTCCACCACTTGGGTAGGAAATTTAAACAGTGACTTCTCTTACATTTTTTTATTTTTTACTCTTTTGACAATCAGGCAAGTTATGCACTTCGGCTTTCTGAGTCACATGGGCACAGCTCCAGATTTCTCCAGCACACAACTCAGTCTAGACTCTTCAGAAATACTGTGATAACCTCACACACAGGTTCTGGGCTCTGACACAGACACACTGAACTGTGTTAGCCACAGAGCGTAATTCCCATGTTCTAAAAATCCAACTAGAGAGTTTATATCACATCCAATAGATTATTACATTATTACTACAAGATAATGCAAAATTCCTTCTTTGCCATATTCAAAGCAGGAATGATCAGACAAAGTATCACTCTTAATTAATATTTAATTTCAAATGACATCTCTAGAAACTGAGCTCTGTTTTGTGAATCTCAGAAAAGAACAGAGGTGCCAAAATTATTTTTCAACTGTTCACAATGTGTTCCTAGGCCAGTGTTCAGTGCCCACACTCACACATCTGCATCTAAGTCAGACATTCACACTAACTTGATTTGGACATTTACCAGACATTTACCTCTCAGGTGGAATGTGCTAATTTCTTTTAAGACTGCAGGAGAAGCTTAGATATCCAGCTCAGAGAAGCAATGCTTCATCCCACCCCACCAATATATCCTTCACAGAGTTAAAACCAGCATCTTTTTTTAAACTCTTTCCAGTTTTCACACTGAAGGTGAGATAGAGTCATAGAATCACAGAATGGCCTGGGTTGGAGAGTGCCTAAAGATCATTTAGTTGCAACCTCCCTGCCATGAGCAGGGACACCTTCTACCAGACCAGGTTGCTCAGAGCCCATCCAACCTGGCCTGGAACACTTCTAAGGGATGGGTAATCCACAGCTTCTCTGTGGGCAAACTGTGCTACTGCCTTATCACCCTCAGAGTAAAGAACTTTTCCTAATCTATCTGATCTAAATCTGCTCTGCTCTGTTTTAAAACCATTCCCCCTTATCCTGTCACTACATGCTCTTGGAAAAAGCCTCTCTCTGTCTTTCTTGTAGGCTCTGTTTAGGTTCTGGAAGGCCACAATTAGGTCACTCCTAAGATTTCTCTTCTCCAGATTGAACAATCCCAATTCTCTCAGCCTTATGCTCTACTATAACAACACTGAAGAGACTCAGAAATTAGTTATTGAGTCTTTCGGCACTGTAATCTCCACGGCAAAATGCTATTCCATCCCTCCCACAGTCCAACCAAAGCAGCACGTGAGTCAGGGCGGCTGCAGGGAAGCGAGTTAACAAGATAAACACTGAGACTTCCTTTATTTTAACAGTAAGGCGCTAAGGCAGAGGCTGTATGTGTGTGATTTGGTAATTGGTTAACGCTGCACAGAAGAATATTTGCTCATGAAACGCATCCTATTTGCTTGTTACGAATAAAGCCTGCTTCTTCTCTTTCAGGGCTGCTTAAAGACTCAATCTGCATCACTCCCAGCTTCTCAGCACAAGGAAACCCCAGGCTGAGCGCCGTTCACCATTTTAATCACTTCCTCTCCCCTCTGCCCTACATTCCAGAGGACCTTAAAAACTTGTTGACACCTGTCCGGGGTTTGAAAAAATCCAATTTCAGCAGGTGCTCGTGGGGCCTGAAGTATTTAAGGGAGCAAACTGGCAAAAACCTGTCATCCCCAATCTTTGCAATGAAGTTGCTACAAGCAGCACGGTCAGACTGCAAAGGCAACTATAATATCCAATTTTCTTTATTGCCATGTCTCAGAAGCCACTTATTTGCCATTTGCCTTGACTAGCAAACTCCAATGACAATCTTTTGAGGCTTCTTTAAACAAGACAGAAGCCAAGATCTGCACTGCAGAATGAACCGACTGGGAACATTGAATTACACTCACTGCACGCACCGGTGCCTTCAGAGTGCCTCTGGCACCATCAGGGCAGGATCCACATGGGATCAAAAATCACACAGCAAAACCACACAAAATTAGCCACCCCTGCTGCAAAACCTATTTGCTGAGATTTCACACCTCCAGCAACACTCCATTCCTCCACTGGTAACTTGATGAGAGAGAGACAAACCAAGTGCTAACAAAAATTAAATTTGCAAGGTAATTGAGAAGGGACAAGGAAACAGAGGCAGGGGATTATATTTAACCATTTTCTACTTGCAGATTCACTTTTGGTAAGGTTATGGTAAGAATGGATGAATGATTTATTTTTATTTTTAGTTGACTAAAATATGCATAGAACTTTGGGATTAAAAGAGCTCAAATATCTCAAATTGTTATCCCTTGTAAAAAAAGTCAACTTTTTCAAATACAGTTATTTTTACTATCTGCTAATTAACAAGTTACTGTAAATGTGTTCCTGTGGATCTTTTAGAAATTTTATCAAGTGTTTGCCAAAATTTCTCATAAAACCACAATGCTTCTGCATTTTTCATCTTAAATGCCTGGATTGTAACTACTTACAGGCACCGAGCTTTCTTATTTCAGGCTTCTGCTCACTGAAATCCCCATCAAAAGGCTAAGCTATCTCCCCAAAACTCAGTGACAGTTCTTCACAAAGCAAAGCAGTCGACCTTTCCAAGCCTCATTAATCTGTTGGAGCTGCCACAGCCAAGAGCTGAAGGGAAAAGCAGAGGAAACTTGAATTGGAAAATATTTTGACATAATTGACCCAGATGACAAACTAAGCTTAAGCACATGTCAAGCACGGGGAGTGGTACAAAAGCATCGGCTGGGTGATACAGGAAGCTAAACCAAGCCAAGGTGAAGTCAGAGCCCTGGGAACAGTGTATATTTTGGTAATTACTGATAATTGAAAAAAGAAAATATTCCTTCAGCCCAAGCTCTTAAGTAACAGCAAATAAAAGGTCAGGAATATTTTCTTTTTTTTTTTTTAATCTTTTTTTTTTTTTTTTTTTTTTGAAATCACACTGTAGTTGGAGATCCTAACCAATGTTTTAAATTAAGGTTTAAGAACCAGTATAGTTCACATCATCTGTACCAGTGGTTTGCTCAGTGTTGACATCCTTAAACATTCCTTACTGTCACAGGTGGGTTAGGTTTTCTTTGTTTCGTGTGGTGGGGCTTTTTTTCAAGTATTGCTTCATCCTGTTTACAACAATTACTGTCTCACTCCCCTGAACTCCAAGGGATTTAACTTTTTAAAATCTAAGCAGTTTTGTATCACTATCCCTAAGTGAGGTTTTGCCTTACTTTTGATTTTAAACAGACAAATGTTAAAAAGCACTAAGCAGCAAGAGGAAAAATGATGCTTCTGAAACCTTTACAAGCATATAGAAGTTACATAATTTTTCTTGCCATATGTCTTATAAACTCAGGTAATCTGCTTGTTGGACAGAAAACAGAACTCGAAGTCCCCATGGATCAGACCATCACAGCTAGGTGATGGAGTTTATCTGGGTGGGTACCCTGATGGTGCCTCTCAGCCTGACAATTTAAGAACAGACTACAGTGTTCATTCTGAAATAGGTTAAAACCAAAAAAAGCACAATGGTTTTCTTATTTAGTAGTAAATTACCTAAATAGCACAATAATAGGAGGAGGAAAAAATTCCACACAGATTCTCTGCAAATTGCTTCCCAGAAAAGCAAAAGACAATCTGTAAGGAAAAGTAATACTCATTTGATCCTTAGCACAACACAATGACACAGGATTTCCTAAAATTAAAATAAGCTAAGAAATTGAAAATCCAAGAGGGCCCTCATAACACATCTAAATAAAATAAGATGCAAGACAAATGCAGAGATAATTATCTATGCCATACAAGATAGGTGAGTTTCTTCCAAAAATATCACCACAAAAATCCTAGTGGTCTCATAAAAATACAGCTCAAAATAACAGCTAGTCAAAGCTGACCCTAAATGCAGGAACTGTGAAAACAGTCCACAGAAATACCTACCACATAAACAGTCAAAAGACGGAATAAAATGACACAAGGTTTCATTTCCTTCATGTTCAGTTTTGCTTTAGATGACATCTAAAGCAAAAATGTCAGAGAGACAGGTTATATATAACAGAAAGGTATCATCAGCCTGGCAGAAGCTGAAAATTATATCCCCATCATGTTCATATGGATAGGTCCCATACCTGTGCATAAGGGGTTTTTCTTACTAGTACAAAAAATGCATAAAACACATTTCAGTATAATATTACAAACTTTGGGACAAGCACAAAAGGATTGTGAAGAAGAACAAAAGGGCAGAGAAGGCTGACTGAAATAAGCAGTCAGTCAGATCAAAAGCTATTGATAAGTCAAGACTGATGTCCAATCCTGCAGAATGAAGAAATTATCCTAATTCATTCCTTAACACAGTCTTACACTCGCTTGTATCCATGACTGCAAAACACTGAAAAATCTCCAAGAAGCTGAGAACAATTCAGTTGCCTTTTCTGTAACAGAGGTTTGGGAGGGGGGAATAATCCAGATGACCACTAAAACCCTGAAAAGCCTCAATGCTACAAGAGATTTAGAAAAAGGAGTTGGCGGGAAGGAGCAGGAAGAGCCATCCCCTGGAAAGTAGTTGACAACCTACTCCCCAGTAAATTTAGCAGATACATTGTATTAGAGACAAAGAAAGTCAAGAGAAGGAACAAAAATAAACCATTTCCCCTAGGAATTATATGCAAGATTGCTTTGTAAAACAAACCAAGCAACAAGCTGCTTTGCTCTGGAAAAGCAAAAGGTCACCAATCTTGGTGAAAATACAGCTATAAAAAGTTTCTGGCCAAGTATCAAAGAGCATGTTTACAAAAGGGCCACATTCATTGTAACACTAACCATTCAAACCTCACAATGGATTTCAGGAGAGAACAGGATGCAACGTCAAACATCTGTTATCACGTTATTTTCTTCTGCTCCTCTGCCCACAAATGACATCGACACACTGCCCATCTCCCAAACCTCATGAGAGGCCAGTCAGACGTGGGCCAGAGGCCGTCTTGTGACAGCTCCCCATGCCCAAAATGGATCTAAAGGTCACATTTTGACAATTTGCTCATAACCCAGTTGAAACATCTCACTGAACAGAGTCAGCTGTCCAAACTGCACAGACACATCTGGCAAACAAAGCCTTCCTGGAGGCAGGCTGAGGCAGGGGCGATACCTGCTGCACTGAAGCAGGACAGCCAGCTCAGACAAGGACAGCACATTCAGCACTGCTGGGAGCTGGGACTTACTGTGCCCGTGGCTCTTAAATGTAGTGTGCAGACATAATAGGTCCAGCCTTCCAAAAACCACTGGACCGAGCAAGCACTGCACGTAACAGAACCGATATCCTCTCAGGCTTCAGACAAAGGGAGAGGCAGCATCCAGCAGCAGGCTCCCACAGCTAGAGCTGTGCCTCCTGCCTGCAGCCCCTGCGCCAGAAGGGCCCAAGAGCCTCTGCCCCCTGCACTATCCCAACAGAGTATCCTACAAGCGGTACAGCAGACACTTTTCATCAAAATTACTCGAGGCAGAAGAGACTGGAAGGAAAACACAAGTCTGAAAAGTAAATCATCAAGAATCGCACTTTCATTTCAAAATGCCTGATGTCAGTTCCAGGGATGGATATCCAAGACATAATGTAGAGAACGGGAAAATTAATAGGGCTAAAAGCAAGGAAAGAAAAATCCGCTCTCAAAAAAACCCCAACAAAACAAACCAAAACCCCACATACTCATCTACTTTGGATTTATTGCAGGAACACTTGCAGTGGAAATTAATTCATGCCTGTTGTGCTTGAAAAAGTGCTACAGATGATGTTTAACACATTTAGTACATGATGGATGTTGCCTTTTTCTGTCCAGGAAACAAATGTGAAGTTAGAGAAAGTGGGCTATGTTCCCTTCCTGGAGTCAACATGTCCAAGGCTGGACATGCTCCAGAGATGTGCTTCTTGCAACATCTGTACATTGAATATTTGACCAGTTCCAGGCCAAGGGATTTAAACCAACAGGGAATCACAAGCAGTTTCCTAGAGCCAGACACTTCTGCTGCAGCTTGTCAATGATGGAGGATGCTGCATGTGCAGAAATCCACCGTGGAAAAACGCATTACTATACACAAGCATTTCCCATCAGTGCACCTTTGGATACCTCCTCATCAGCATGAGCCACCCTGCACTTTTGGACAATTAACTGGATCAGTAAAAATGTCTGATGATGCTATGATTGAGGGATACAAGATAATAACAACATCCATTTTTAATTGGTTTTCTTTTTCCAGACTGCTACCTTTTTCCCCACCCTCTCGGGCACCAGTGCTTGAGGCGAGACAAAAGAGGAATGTTTTCTTTTAAGCAGAGGAGGAGGAAAAGGTTACCTTGTTTACCAGTAACTCTGGAGCACAAAGAACTACTTTGTCTTTATGGAAGAGGCAGTAAAGGTAGTGTTTCTTAAGGGCTGAGGTTTCCAAGGCTGCCCTTGTTGATGTGACCGTGACCCAGAGGGCTGTCTGCAATCCCAGAGAGCCCAGGCACTGAAGGGCTGCTGGCTTCAGGGTCAACACAACTGCCTCTGCTCCCAGAGAGGATGCACAGCTACAGTGTGCCTGAAAGGATGGGAGGAGGAGGAAGCTGTGCAGAAACTAACACAGGAGGCTTTGTGAGTAGAGATGGTCAAAAGAGAAGGGGACGTGATCTTACTGCTGAGGAGGAGATACTTTCAAAATACTTAAACAAATGGTTTTTTTTGCACTTCATTAACATTCTGACACAGCTGCAAGACTACTCCATGTGGAATCACTCTGCTATCTCTTTTTTTTCTTTCCTATGCACTGAAGCTCAGTATTATTATTAAATAACTTCCATTCATGTGTTTTCCATACAACCCACAGTGATCAATTACACTGATTCACAGGCAACGAAATCCAAAATTTTTCTATATTTGGCGTTTCTTAACGCTGAGAGAATCTCATTTATCCAAGAGTATTCAAGATGTAACTGATTTTGCAAGCTTTCTGAAAACTGATGAAGTAGAACCCTTTCCTCAGAAAAAAAGGCAAATAGGACAAGTAAAATTTGCAATGAAACAAGAACAGTGAGATAAAGAAAGTGACCTTCCTAAGGAATGAAAGGGAATGTAAAAGATTAGATGATATTTCCATGCATTCAAGTAATAATTAGAGTAAGAGCAGCTACCCGCTATCCAGTCACTTTTCATTTACACTGCTTTAATTGCAGTATAAGTATTGTTGCCACTTTTAGAAAGCCTTTAAATAATACCAATATTTAAGATGTCACTCCACAGCTTACCCATCCGTCCAACATCTGTGCTGTGATAAAATAAATAACAATTCTTTTAACAGCATACAAGGAAGCGCTACTGCTTTTCATAAGAAAACACAAACCTTACTTGATATTTACCAGGTGTTTGCTGGAGCATATACAGAGATTAGAAACACTAAGAGCACTGGATTTTAACACTGGAAATTGGTAAACCATCAGTTGTTATGCAGGAGTTAAGAAAATGTGAGTCCAAATGGCCTACCTTCACTGCCAAGAAGTTGAGGCCACTTTCATGAGCCAAAGCCTTTGCTATCATGGTTTTTGAGCACCCAGGAGGTCCATAAAGCAGGACACCTTTGGGAGGTTGGATCCCCATTCGGATGAAGGACTCGGGATGTTTGAGAGGCCATTCAACTGCCTGCTTCAACTTCAGCTTGACGTCTTCTAGTCCTCCTATGTCTGACCAAGATATCTGCAGAACAGAGCATTTTGCTGAATTCAGACCATGGAGCAGAACTATTAAAAAAGTAAACAAACAAAAAACACTCTGTAGAATGTGTACTGGTTCTTTAACGAAGTTGTTTTTAATGAGTCACTTCTTCAAAAAGTCTTTATTAAACAAGAAGCACAACAGGCTTGTCAGGAATACATAAAGGCACGTGATACGTCCTACCCAAAAAAGCAGGCAGATCTAAAACCTGCTACACCTCTTCCTACATCACTGTCAACAAGCCTGAGACTTTCCCCCACATCCTCCCAGCCTGCTCTTCCTCCGGTCACCATCCACTCCTGTCCACTTCAAGTATTAAACATGTCAAGGCACACCTAAAGCAAATGATTTTCTGCCTTAAAACACTCTTCCACAAATTTGCTCGACATAAATCATCCTTCAGCTCTGGAAAGTCAGTTCCATGTGAAAGGCATGCAGAGTGTTGCTGAGAGGCAAGGTATTGCCTTTCCCCCAAGCTGAAATCTGGTGTCACCCTTGGTTTGCCCTTATTTTCTCCTGATGCCAGGACAAGGAGTGGAAACTAGAAGCAGACAGTCCCTGAAAAAGGTGATTCAGTCTGCTATTGAAGTGGATGGAAAAGAGGATTTGGATGTGGTGCAAGCACTTTTGTTTAAGACCAAGCAAACTTCAAATCAAATATAATTTCTCCTCGATTGTCAGACTTTGATGTTGAAGAAAATTAAAAAGACAGCAGAGAGCAAATTGCAAACACAACAAAAGCTTCTGTTTCAGAGTCAGACATGAAACAGTGTGGCTTAAATTTCATTTAAAGAGATGTATTACCTACCTCTACAACCCTTGATTCTAGGTAGGAGCTCTGTAAACTGCATAGAACTAAATCTTGGCACTCCTAGACAACTTTTTCTTAGGGAAGAAGACAACATAAGCTTGCGCTCCTTTTTTCAGCATCAATCCTTACTCATACCTGGTAAAGCATGGACTAGTCATTCCTATCATCATGTCTTTCTATCTAGACAAAGATTTTGACAAACATGAACAAGACCATCTTAAAATTAATTAGGCCATCATGAATTCCCTATATGTTTCATCAACAGAAGGCAAGATTTATTAGCAGTACTTTACATGCATATAAAAAGCCAGGGAAAAAATCACTTAAATGTTATTTTTACCCTCTTAAATATTCAGTCTTTTACCCTCCGCAAATATTCAGTCTATTGCACAAGTCCTCTGAGGCATCATTCAAGTGATTTTTCAGACCCACTACATGTCATTTAACACCAACACAAGTGACAGAATTGTACAGAAAAGGTGAAGTAGGGCCACCTTACATGAAGGTTGTTTTCAGCAATCTGGAGACTTATTCTGACTTCGCTTACATTTTAAATTCCTACAGTACAAGGTGTGGAATTGGTGCAGCGATAGAATTAAAATCAGAAATAGCTAATAAACCATAATAGAATTCTGGTGAATTCTAACCAGAACAAATTTGTCCTCATTTCAAAAGGAGAGAGGTAAGTGAGGTGGGCAGGGGGGGAGGTTGACAACAGTCCACCAGCCATAGTTAGACTGCTCTCACCTGCACAGGAACTCAAAGGAGAGGTCGTGCATCACCAGCAATGAGGTGTGATGCTCTGTCGCTGTGGAAATGGCTTTAAAGATTAGCCTTGGGGCTGGGCTCACACATACAAAGCCAGCTCTCTGCTACAGCGTGTAAGACACCACGATTTCATTACTGCTGCAATCTTTAGCTCTCCCCAGGTCAACAGAGCTCAGAGCGCGATGCAGAGCAGCAGCTCCCCAGAGGTTATTAAGCACCAGTAATAAAGAAATAAAGCAGACAGGCAAAGGATGTCTTATCCAGAACCTTTTGGCTGCAAAGACACAAATCTGAGTGTTGAATTACAGTAAAGGGAGTGAAAGAGGCAAGCAAAACCCACAGTACTCGCTGAAAAAAAATTTCAGAAAGACCCATAGGAGAGCGAGGAACAGCAACTGCAGTGCAAGTCTCCAAAGAACTGCAGTATTAACTTCCTGATTTATAATGTGCATCCCCTCTCTCCCAAATCCCTGCTGCAGAAAAAGCAGCCTGCTAAAAAGGTTGTAACACACAGCAAAGCTCAAGAAAGGCTCTGTAAAAATGGAAGGCAAGATGCCACACAGAACCAGGCAGCAAGGATTTTACATTTGCCTTGGTCACAGTCCACACAATCCAGACACAAGAGGAAGGAATTGTGGCTTTATTCAGAAGTTACTTTAAAGTCGTTCTATTGGCACATGGCTACTGTAAAGCCATGAAATATGAAAGAACCCCACCATCTGAAAAATGAAGCTAAAAATCAAAAAAGTCTCATGAATGTCAATGGTTTTACTTGTAAGTAACTAGAGAGGCCAAAAGTCCCATCCACACACCAAGGGGGCTGCCAAGTGAGTACTATATCTGCAATAAATACCTAAAAAGCTGGTATTATTAATGTAGCTCAAACTCCTGTCTTCTCTTTGGGAAAAAAAATCTCACAGCTTATAATTTATTTAGTGTTTAAAGTTATTTTTAGCATGGATTTTTTAAGATTTTAGTATTCATGGAATGTTTTGAGATAGGCTGGACCTTGATTATCATCTAGTTCCAAATTTTGGAAGGTTCCAACCTTTGGTAGGTGATATGAGAGGACACAAAATCTTTTGCACGCAGTACTTTAGAGCCTACTTTAAACTCACCCCACGCAGCAAGCAGATGGCTTGAAATTTGCCCTACATCTTCAGAGAACATGCATTACTTTGTGGAAATGCAGGTCCTCTCAGCACAAAAAGAATCTCCACTATGTTGTTAATGAAGGAATGAATTTCAGTAGTACTCCAATGACTCAGTGGGTGTCTAACAAATAAAATCAAGTGACAATCAAGGAAGCCACTGACAGGATGGTTTAGTGGACACAGGAGCCTGAGGAGTAGGTTGACCAGGACTGAGAATAGATTTCCTGCAGTACCTCAAGACCTTGCTTCTACCTGCTTGCATTGTGTGGTTCGGCAGCATTCCACCTGGCTCCATAGGGGCTGGTGTGCCTGAGAGGCACAGCACAGGGATAACAACCCGAGCCCACGAGCCAGCAGCACAACGAGCAAGGCAAGAATCAGTAACTCTGGCTCTCGGCAGAACCACTTAGCCTTGAGGATATTGGTGCCATGACACCATTTCCAGGAAAAGCTGTCTGGGGCCAGCCCAGGCAATTCCACCCTGCACAGCACGGACTCTTAACAAGCCAAGTGTGACATCCGAGCTGGCTGTGTGCAGCATCCGGTTCGTGGATTTTATTTCCCATTCCTATAAGTTTGGGAATAAGGGTCTACGGTTGTGCAATCTAATTCCCAAATGACTCATTTTCATGCAATGAAACATAAATGTTTTCTTCTAGGGCTTGAGGAGCTGCTGAGAAACACCAGCACAACTGCTCATAGAATCAGGATTTAGTCAGATTAAATACAAAATTCTCAATCTTCTTAACATAGATCAGAGCTGCCTTAAACCAGATCAGTTCCCCAGCCCACTTTATGTTGGGTCAGTTACTGAACTACTATAATATGTAATTAAGAGGGCAGTGAGCAGGGTAAGGATGAACCTGGCATGGCCAAATGAACTGTTCATATAATGACACAGGTGACTGATTGGCAGTGATAATTAGCATACAGCACTGAATTCTGCCTTCACTTAAAACCATATAAAAATGCCCCTGAACACATTCAGGCCACATTTACATAAAAATCAGAGCAAACTCTTCACAGCTTTGTTTCCATACACTTTGGTTTCTGCTTTAGTTTGTGTCTGCTTCCCAAAAGGCTCCAGCTTTCACAACTGTTCAGGACCTTCCTTGAACAGACATCTGAAGATTTTTTACTCCATTAACCCACTTAGCGTACAAAACTATAGATCAGGAGATATGCTCCTGCACTCCAAACTCTTCCTGAAGCATTAGGAACTTAAGCTTCTGCAAATGGTTCTTCAAAATTATAATTAAACAAACAAACAAGCAAACAGAAAGATGATGCACAGCATTTACCAGTAACTTGAGGCTTCCACTCCATAAAATTCCTCTCTTAACATGGCTGTGACAACGTTGCCACAGCATTGCACGAAACAACTTACTTTTGGCACATCAATTGCCACCTCCCTCATGGCGCTGGGCCTGACATCATTCATCCCCTGCAGGAAGTCATTGAAAGCAATCATCACTGACCCAGCCACCTCGGTGTCCAACAGGTTGGGCCTCTTCCCCAGCGCTCTCCGCAGGGCGTACAAACCTAGTGAAACAAAAAAAAAACATGGAAATAGGTAGGCTTCCTCCTGGTTCTCCACAAGCAGAGCATGCCACACACAAACACACTGCAGCACGGGAAAGGAAACGATGTTCAAAAGAAGTGTCTCAGTGCTGGGCCTGAACTACGTCAAAGAACATGCAAGACACTTCTGATGAGAGAGCACAAAAAAGGGAATTTGACAGCCACAGATAGAATATAAACTGTTTCTGTCATAAAAGACAGAATGAAACAATGTTGTTCCCATGTTCCCCAAGAGGGCAAACCCTCCAAATGTCCATACATTGATCTCAACACATTTCTAAACCACAGATGAAGAGGGACAACAAACATTCAATGACATGTTAAATCAGCTCAAAAGAAATCCACCACCTTGCCCACTTCTCTATTATCAGGACAGTATCTTCAAAACTTCTGAAAAAAGCCTGATGAGATCGCTTTAACTTCCATTGGAACCCTATTTTCCCATGCAGTAAGATGCCAGACACCTGCATTTTTCCTGATATGGAACAAACATTCCCTGCGTCACTAAATAGTTCTTTGTTCCCTTCAGCGATCACACTTTTCAAATGCAGGCAGAGCTTTTACTCTCTCCTTTTTTTGGACAAATCACATACAGTACCTATAAATCTTGATACTAATTCCTAGTTTCCTCCTATAAATCAATCCCTAGAAGCCCCCCAAGTCCCACCTACTCACATATCAATACATCAATACTCCTTGGGCAGGAGCGAGCGGTACCGTTGGCAGCTCCCAGGCATTCCCCAGAGAGCAACAGCAGCCCCTGTTGTGTCAGATGCCCAGAAGCAGGATGGTTTTCCCACTGTATAATTATCCCTTTTAAGGCCTAATATAATTTAGAGTTTTATTGCTTCTGCTTCCAACCCTGCCCTGTGACTCAAAATGTCAAACTTTTTTTTTTTGTATACTATTACATGATGAGTATAATTTTATATCCAGGTATACACACATCCAGATATGTAGTATCTGTTGCCATGTGTTCCAAAACAAATGAGGCAGTTCATACCACACCAGTTCACCTTGTGTGACCATAAAAAGACAAACATTTGTTAAGTCTCTTCTATATTTAACCAAACAAAACATCAATTAGTGCTACATGAAAGCACAATAAAAGGGATAAGCTGTTTCTGAAAATAGACATGGTTTTAACTTTCAGCAGATATGTTGTCTTTTTTTTCTGCAGAGGCACTGGTAGATGCAGACATGCAAAGCTTCTGACAATGACAGGAATTCTGCATTTCCTACAATATATACAACGTGTGAAGAGATATAATATGTCCCCTGTGAAGCAGTACAGCTGGTGTCTCTCCATAAAGTGCCAATTACGGCAGAGTCAGAGCACCTGCATCCAATACCCAGGTTCTTAATACAATAACAAAAAGAAAAAAAGTTTGTAATTCAGGTTTCCCTTTGCACAGAACATCCAAAACTAATAAGATACATAAATAAAAACACTGCATGAGGCCAAGGAGGAAAATGAAAATCTGGTCACCAGAGGACAAGTATAAAACGTAACTGACTTGTTTTAACAACTTAGGCAATTTTCATTCCTCGCCCCCTTCTTCCTTCCTCTGAAGAAGTTCATTTTAAGCAAAAAAAAAAAAAAAACAACTTAAGTGAGACAACATAAATTCACCCCCCTCAGATTTAAAATTTATATCTGAACAAATATCAAACTCAACATATTAGTCCAGTGTCACTGCAGCTAAGACTTTGCGGGGTGGGAGCGGGCATTGGGGTCCAGTCTTGTATTTTGTCACTTTAAAAAAAAAATGCAAGTAAATAAGATAGCATGAAATTAAGGCTTAGAGAAAGCAAGTTATTGATAAAGGTATCTGCTCACTTCTATACCTATCTGCTCCACCAAGTGCCAGTGTAGCCCAGCACTCATTTGATGCATTTTAAATGTGTCATGGTTACTTTTTTTTCCATGACATGAGTAAGTCTTAAAACCAAGCACGCTTATCTTAAATATTGAGAGAGAACAGCACATAAAAATGCCCAAGGAGAACACTGCTCTCAAGGCTTGTTACTGCCAGTGCTACAAGGAGTACGAGTGAAATTTCAGTCCTCAGCAGTGGGTTTGAAAGGCAACAGCCTTGATCCAGAACAGGAATAAAGAGGTCACAGCTTTCCAAACAAAGCCGGAATTCATTTCAGCATGTGCACACACACGCCACTGCACAGGTCAGCATTTAATTGAAACAATGTTTTACATTAAAACAATAATAAAAAACAGATTGACAAAGAAAGCATGATTCTTCCTGTTTCCTCCTGTTATCATAATCATTCTTTCCTGCACTTCAGATTGACCTCTAACAAGAGGGGCAGGAGGGAGCCTCAGTAACAGGAGAAGGATACAGCCAGTGGCTTGCCAGAGGCAGGAAAACACGTCCTTGTCTCGAGACGCTGAAAGATGGATTTAATGTAAGGAAATGCAGGGTAGGATGCAATCCCTGCTGCCAGGAGCAGAGCAGAGGCGAAGGAGGTGGAACCCTACAGCAAAGCCACATTCACCACTACACAAGTTATAATGCAGATACAAACAGTGACACCTCAGAAAACATCAGGCACCTCCTGGGTCTTTCACTTGGGAATGTTTTGGGTTGAGCGTAACGTCATTGCTGTGAACTGACTCTGAGCACAGCGTTTGTTTCAGCTCTGCTTGCTGCTTTTCAGATGTTGCTCCCTTCTTAAGTGTTAATGAGTATCAATAACCCTTTTGCCAGTGCCTGGTGGGGGCTCAGAAGTGGGCCAGTGGGTTTTCCCTGTTTTATTCCAGTCCTGCATGAGGGGAGGAAGGACTGAGATGCAGTTATCCTGCTGAAGGGTCAGTGGGACTGTTCACCCGGGCACGGGATACCTATTTTGGGCAAAAGAATAGTGAACAACACTAATCCTCAGTGAAGCAGCAATGGAAAATCCTGGTTTAAACAAAAAAAAAAAAAAAAGAAAAAGGAAAAGAAAAAAAAAGCAGCATAATAAGGCATGCATGATTACAAACAATGGAAAATAAACAGTTTGTTCCAGCCCAGCAACTGTGTGCTCTACCTCACCAACTCATCCTGTCTGTCTAGAACAGAGGAAACCAAGTGGACAGAGCGGAAAAAACCAGCAGAACGCCCTGTCCTGGTACAGATGATCCTTCTTTGGTACCAGGCTATGCACAAGGTCGATAGCATTGTTTGCCTGCAAGATTTTCTTGCTCATAGCTTGGCTAAGTTTTGGCACATTAGGTCATAATAACAAATATCTGAGCCTAAAAATAGACTCTATGACACTGCTATATTTGTCAGAGTCTGTCTATAATTATACACCACTGTAAATAATAGGAAGCATCCACTCAGAATGACCAACATATATACTTTAGGTTTCCAAAACAGAATATATACACAACACTTGAGGAAATAAATTGAACCAAACAAAATGGTTAATCATGCATCTTTTACTGCCCATCAGCTGTTCCTTTTGCAAATCCATCCTGTCTGGACTTATTCTACCAAAATACCAATACTAGAATTTGTAAGTGGCTTCAAAGGAATTGTTATCTTCTTGTAAAATTATTTACAAAAGGAAATGTTTCTCCCTTCTCTGCTAATCTGGCATTTCCCTCCCAAATTCTTCTGGCCAAACCCAGATACACACACTATTTCTCCCTGTGACAGCTGTCAGATCCAACGTGATCCTCTACCACGTGGCTGGCAGTGGAATGCTCAACACAGGGGCATGGATGGGTAAGATTCAGCTTTCTTATGACACTGGTGAGGACACCTTCCTCTACTTCTAGGTCTTTGCGTACTACAAAATTTAACAGGTTTATGCATAGAAAAAGCATTTCATGTAACTTAAAGGCAGTTTATAAATACATTTTTAACTTTTTTAATACTTAACTCGTACATGAAATTCATGCTTATTTAGGAAAAAAGACTGGAAGCAGAAACCTTTACTTTTTGCTCTCAAAACCACATTCTGCAATCTGTCTTTAGCTGCCAGAGCTATATAGGAAAAATCCCTGAAAAACTTCCATGCACTGTTTGCACAGGAAAGATAATGCCCTTAAATCCCTTGTAACCATAACATTGCAAATTCACTGGGCTAACCTGAGCACTAACCTACTGTAGGGATTATATCCACGATTTATAGTCCTTCCTGAAGAGCCCTGGCATTTGCTGGAACATGTCTGTGGAGCTGCCTGAGAGCTGCTGAGAGGTGTGACAGGGGAGAGGAAGGAAGGAGGAACTGCATTTTCAGAACTTCCTTCGTAGAGGAAACGGTTTATTCCCAGATCAGGTACACACACACACGTCATTTATCCCGACACTGTGACAACAGAGGGAAATAAGGAGTACCAGACTGCCTGTTCCTAGCCTGCTCCCAGACACAAATGTACCTAAGCTAAAGGGTGGTCACACATGTGTGAGGAGAAAAATAAGGACTGCCAGGCTACCAGAATAGCAAGGGCAGAAAGACAAGAAGCAAGAGCTAATGGCTAACTGCCCAGCCAAATTGTAATTAGGAAGGTTGGCAAGGGATACAGCTAAAAATTAAAGTCAGGAGACTTACAAAAACTTTGCCTGAAAATGTTTAAAGCTCTGTCCCCCAAGAGTAGCTAATCATTCTACATACAAATGCCCACTGCTAACTGCATTGCCACATATGAATAATAAATATCATTTCTTCCATACCACTCAAGCTGCAGAAGCAAGAACACGGTGACTTATCTGCCAAGAAGGTTCATTTAAAATATTACCTACAGTTATCAATCAATTCTTCTGAAAAATAATCCCTATTTCCTGCTTATATAAATATCAGCAGACATAATGGGATGTGCTTTAAACAGACTATTAAGTATTCAACCCACAACTGTGTGCATGAAGTCAGCAATCCCATCATCCAATTAGCTACAAGTTTCGGATAAACACACACTTAAAATTAGTTATGATGAAAACCAAAAGTTCACATGCCCTGACTGCAGTTAGTGCAATGTTCCTCGAGCAAAAACAAATATCAAGTACCACTAGGAAACAAACAAAAAAAAGGGACAAAGATTTTCTATAAGAAAAAAATAACTCTGAAAACCAACGTAACGTGCTCCGGCATCACTTCAGCGAGGCAGCAGCCACATGTAGCCACTTCTGCACAAAAGCCATCATTCTGAGCTGCTGCTCAAAAAAACAATCCCAAAACACGTTACAATCAGAGGCCAAAAAAGTCACACTGCTTTGCTATGTGGGTGTGCAAGCAAGGGCCTATTTGCTCCTAAACCTGCTCAGCCAATTGCTTTGGTTTAGAAACACCATCTACTTCAGGGACCCAACTTAAACGCCACAGAACACAGCACTAACTTAAAACTCATGAACGCTGAAGACGGGGATCAGATTTTTTTTGCTTTCCTTACACCATAAATTAGAGTGATGGAACACAGTGCCAGAAAACTCAGGTGTCCCAGTCCAAAAATTCATTTGTAGCTTTACTTTTGGGTCATGTCTGCGCTTTTTAGTGCATTTCAAAATCCAATATTCTGCCCTTTCTGCAAAAATTTCATAACACCTTTTTTTTGTATTGACCATCTGACTAGATATGTTATTAATATTCCCCAAACGCCCACATTTTCTACATGACCTTTTCACAAAAAGGCAAGGAGCCTTTCCCACCTCATTTTGAGTGTCACATGGGAACGAGTACTCAGACAATGCAATAGGATTGTTTACAACAGCATAGCTTCAATATTTGTCCCTGCTACTAATAAATAAATAACAACGCAGACATGGTATTTTCAGTCATTTTCCACGAGGGAATAAAATAATTATAGCATGTCAAGCAGTGCTTCCCCTTTCAAATCTGTACCTGCAGTCACCTAATTTGAAAGCAAACCAAAATCCACCCTGCAAAACAAACAATCCCATTGCCTTGGTCATCAACTGCCTCTGTCAAAATCTGCATTTTCAACAGTGTGTCAAGCCCACATTCCTATATTAAGCATTATAATCCAAGAAAAATCTCTACATTTGTTGCACAGCCCCACCAGAACCCGGGGTCCAGACCGTGCTGGGAAAGGTTCAGACTGAATCTTTATGGCTTAAAGAAAGGAGGGATATTCTTGATGCCCTAACACTGGGCTGTTTCATCAGGGCTGTGCCCGAGCTGAAAGGAAGAGCTCGACTGGAGATAGGAGGCTGAGAAGGCACGGATTGAAGGCAGCGTTTGTCTGGCTGAAAGAGCAGTCGGGGGCTGCTCCTCGGGGCGCACAGAGCCCCACTGTTAACCACATTAGCCAACACGGCTCATGTTTCCTGCAGGTGGCCAGGCTACCACAACTGCAGGAGCTGGGGGGAAAAGCACATAGGTCTAACAAAGAGATATTCCTGGGCTTCAGGGGAATTCACTTCCCTATCAATTACAGGGAAAACCAGAAAAATCCCAAGAGACTGTCCTTCAGCTGACTACTGGTTTCTAATTCTTACTTTCAATGCAAGTGGATTGCAGAAACTTTTTTGGGGTGTAGAAGATACAGCAGGAAGTTCCTCAGCTCCAACAAGAAGCCAAGTACAGTATGCTCCTAAATAAATTACACCTTTACAGATCTAATATCCACATAAAATCGATATATAGAGCTATGGATTAAACAGCATAAAGACTCTCCACCCTGTATTATTCATCAGAATGTAGGGATAATTAAAGGGGCAAATGAATGGCACAGACAGTAAGATCTCCAAACAACAGGACTCACAATTATGAGAACAAGACAAGAGACCATTATCACACGTCTATGAAAGTGGTTTCACAGATTCAGCAGAGTAATGCTGATTCATACTGGTCAAAGATGCATCCTCAATCTCTTATTTCTCTAGGATTTTTTTATAACAGACAGCTCAAGCCAGTAAACCATTCTAATCCTAAAAGCTAAGCAGGGTGATACCTTTTTCAGGCAGTTTAAAAACTTCTGATGCAAAACAAAGCCACCAGTGCCTTTTTCACAGAAGTCTCTAAAGTCTCGGTGGTTGCAGCATCCTTACTGGAAGCAAATCAATGTTCTTGCCAGAGAGACCACTATTTAAACAAAGCCATTTGTTCTTCCTCTCCTCATGATGCTATCTTATCACAGCCCAAGTGTTTTATATCAGCACACTGAAATGATGTGTAATGAACAAGGATGTTCAAGATAAATTCTGAGAGTCACAAAGCAAATACTTCCTTTCTCTGTAAACAATATGACTGAACCCACTCCTTGAAGAAATCAAGCTATATTTATATTCACCCTCTTGAAATGCTACAGGCAGCCATAGAAGGATAAGTTTATAATAAATTGCTATATTTGGAAACCTTTGTTGCTAAGCATCTTCTAACATTCAGTACAGTTTATACCATTCATGTCCCTGCTACATAATTAACATTTCATATGTTTTGGTCTTTTTTTAAAAAGTACAGTGCTTATCTTTGCCAATAAATTAAAACCATTATAGTTTTTTAAGGAATTAGTAAAAGACCACGTGGCAAATTAAATAAAGGAGAAGCAACAAGATCTCAAGTGCATACAAACACTGACATTATATGCAAGGATATGGCAGTCTATCTTCTATACACTCCCCTGCTTGAGATAAAACAATTCAGAAGGTAACTGTTCACACTGAAAACCAGTCTAGTAAATAACTTAGGATATAGTAGACCTCTCCCAACCTGAAGAATACAGCTTTCTCAGCTGCACACATAAATAAGCCCTTTTCTTGTCAAGAATTCTCGGTGTGTGAATCCCTTGGATGGTACTCAAGTCCTCAGGAGTCTACCAAGAGGAACCCACTGCAAGCTGATGTCCACGGGATGTGGCCCAGTGCCCAGCATGGAATCTGCAGGTTTACCACACTTGGCTGTTAACTTCAGTGGAAATCACAAGCATCTTGCTAGGCAGTAGAGAATCACAGCAAATCCCAATTTTTCCAGTGTAGTCACTACAGATATTGTAACCTTGGACGTCTAGATATCCTATAAAAATCAGAGTGTTGTGGTTTCATTTTTGTGAAAGGCTAGAACTATATCTTCAGAAGAGGAAAAGGAGAAAAATCCACTAATATTTCAAAAATTCAGCAGATAAAATAAAAACACTCTTAGCTGATTATTAGAAGCATCTCCGTAAAAAGGTGCCATGGGCTTTGGTCACAATACCCTGTTTGGGAAAGTCCAGATCACACTGCACAAATTCCCCAAGTTTCTTGCCCACTCCTCCTCTCCCTGCCCACTCCAGCATACACAACACCACAATTCTGTACACACCATAGACATGGGGGCCTAGAAACATTCAACACAAAATGGACATTACAGGCCCCCAAAACTTCTTCTAAATTCCCATGAAAATTCAGAGCTGATGAACAGAACATGAAACTTGCCTGACCCCAGAAGTACTAAGAAAATCTTGCACTGGAAAACAAACAACTTCTGCCAAAAAAACAGTTGGAATTTGTTTAATTCTACAATGGCTATTTACTTTCCATTAACAAATGGTCTTCAGAATTATATAGAAGGCAAACATCAAAGCTTTTATATTGACATATCTTAGGAAATCTAACTAAAGATGCAAAAGCCCTACAAATACTACATTTACCATGTTGCATTAATTACTACATCCTTGGTTTATATAAGCAGTATATACACAATACATGTGTTAAAAAAACAGAGTTGAAGTAGAAAGATAAGGAAAGATGAGTCCTCTGGAAAATGAGCTAAACTTTGTATTAAGAATATAAACATATTTAGCTTGCAAACTTTCAATCTTTCCAGCCACAAACCCAAGGAAATAAATGGGGTATGCAGGACTTGAGAGTCTCCCACAGACCACAACGGAAATACAATCAGCAAGCAACAATAATCTCGTGCCAAAAATTGAACATGTATTCCTGAGTTCTGAAATCCTTTTTCTAAGCTAGTTTCCACATTTCAACAGTACTTACACACACATCAATTCTGAATGTGGCAAAAATAACCCTAAAATTTGTGAAAGAAATCTTAACTCAGATGTTGTCTCAATACCAAGCATTTTGGATATTTAGAAATGGGCATTAGTCACCTTAACTATATGTTTATACCATGTTTTATTCTGGTTTATATATATACATATATATATATATAGATATATGAAATGTTATGTTCAGTTCTGAGGCCTACATCACCAAAAAGGTTATTGACAAACTGGAGGCAGTTCAGAGAAAATCAACACAATTTCTCGGAAGGCAGGAAGGACTTATTTATGAGGAAAGATTAAAAGAGCTAAATATTTATAGTTTGGCTCAGTAATGAATGAGGAGGTAGGGGACATGAGAACAGCCTAGAGATATCTGAAGGGTGTAAACACTAAGGAGGGAGAGCAAACGTGTTATACAAGGATGTAAATAGAAATAATGGGACAAAACTAAACAAGGAAAGCTTAGGCTGAATATCAGAGAGCATTCCTGGACAGCAAGCTAGCTTGGCCCACAGCAGAGTTTTGAAGAGAAGCAAAAGAAGCCCATGCATCTTGGAACAGCACAAAAAACTAGACAAAACACTGGAAAATTTGCCATATGAAGGAATCTTGCTATGCTGAGGAGAAATAGTAGATAATAAAAGTCTTTGCCAAGTTTAACTCCAGTGAAAGCAATAATATTTTACAAGATGTTGAAAATGTAATATAAAAAAACAGATCAAGAACTTAATTGGGAAAAAAAGTCCAACTAAATACGTTCCTTAATGATGAGCAACTTCAGCTTATGCAACAGCTCGACTGACTCATGCTTCTGCAACTTCTTGAAGAGGAAAACTTTGCGTGGGCTGCAAGGAGTTAACGGCGCTGGACTGTATTTTCCCCAGCAGAGGTCACCCCACGTTAACAAACGACAGGGACATCTAACAGCATGGATTCAAACTTGAGGAAGGAAGAGCAATAGGAAGGAGACATCGTCCCTCCCTCATTCCCACCACTGGCTTTGGATGCAAAGGTCCCATATAACAGCACATCCTGCAATCAGTCACAAGTAGATGCCCGAAGTTTTTTATCTATGTACTGTTCAACCTGCACAACATTCCTGATTTATTTTCTAAGACGTCCTCATGAAGTGGGTAAATATAATCTACTTGCAGCTGGGTTATGAAGTCTCCAGAATCCATCTGCATGTGCACAAGTAAAGCCTGGGCTGGGTCATGTTTGGAGTTGAAACCACAACACTTCTCACTGAGAATTTGAGATTACATTAGTTAAGTATTTACTATGTGAGTACTGAGACACAGGCAGACTGACAGGCTTCCAAAAACACAGGTGAAGGAAAATAAAAAGGGAGTTTATCTTTTTTTTCAAACAAATATAAACAAGTAGGAAAAAATAATGATGTTTTCTAACTTAAAACAGAGCTTAAAACACAACTGAAGCCAAGAGGAAAGCACTAAAAAATGAATAATCTATGTTAATTTTTTTTTTCCTCTTGATCCATAAAAACTCCACAAATGCATATTTGAGAACTATCCCTTAAAACTTCTGGAGGCTGGCAAGCAAAGACCTTGCCATCCCAGGTGCCATCACCCCTAATAAAACATCTGTCATCTTCGCAGTCAATTCCAACGCAAGAATTATCCCTGCACTGTGCCACTGCCAGAGGAAGCTGTCCCAGTGCCAAAGGAAATAAAAGTAACCAGCACATGCAGCAAACTTATTTGTGAGCTACAAGGGAGCAAATACATGTAAGCAGAGCTGGACAGTCGTATTGGGACTCAGCTGTTCCGAAGGGCTGCTCATGGGCAGATTTAAGGTCCAACACTCAAACCGTGCGGACGCACTCTAGCAAAACCTAGGAACTGATAGAGCGTACTTGCAATATTCCATCCAATGAAAACAGAGGTGAACTCATGCCGAAGCATTCCCTGGAACATGCTGAACCCTGGCTGCATGATGCATGGATTATTTTCCAGGGCTATGCCTGTTCCCAAGGCCAAGGGCCGTGTTCCAGCCCCCAGCTCAGGGCGCGCTCTGCAGCATAACCTGAGCCAGGTGCACACAGCGCCCTCGCCCCTGCCAGGAGCTCCTCATCTGCAGGAAAATGGAATACGGGCACAAAACATGGAAAGGAGACACACGAAGCACCACCGAGGCCCACAGTCTCCTAGGAACAAGGACCTGCAGGACAAGCTGTGCAGCCAGAGTGACTTAGAATTTTTGTGTGCAAGGGTTTGGCTTTAGAGTAGAATAACTCTTAGGGACGTTAGTTAACTCCCTAAACCACTGGTTTACTGAGAGACAGCAAGCTGGCTAAGATCCTAGAAATGGCATGGGGGATTTCCCAGGGTTACTGATCTTGACATTGGATTTTTAAAGTTATTAATATTCAAAGAATTTTTCTGATCTGCCCAGCAACAGACTGGTGTTCACCATATCCCACACTTGGCTGTGTCTTCTTTTGACACAAAAATTAATAAAACCTCATTGTTTCAAAAGCTGTTAGTACAGACCGTGGATGTTTTTTTTTTCTTTAACAAAGAGACTAACAGTTAAGTACCCTGAATAAGATAAAGTCTTACCTGCTTCCTTGCACAAGGCTGCCAAGTCTGCACCCACATAACCATGTGCACTATCAGCCAGCTGTGCCAACTGCTCTGCTGTGAGCGAATGGGGTACCTTCTTGAGAAGCTTCTGGAGTATGTCCAGACGGTCCTGCGCGTTGGGAATTCCAATTTCCATCTCCTTATCGAAACGGCCCGGCCTGCGCAGTGCTGCATCCAGGGCATGAGGGCGATTGGTGGCCCCAAGGACCAACAGCTGCCCTTCACTGCCTTCCTGAAGGCATCAAACAACATGAAGTATTATTTTTTAAATACAATTAAATGTCAAACAGCTTATGAACATGCTTGCTGGCTTACTTTTCCAACTATTATACACACTAAAATCCTGATGCTGGCTCTAAAGGAATAAAACAAGCTTTTCAGAATACATACCCCAAAAGTGAACCCCCAACCAAACCATCCCTAACTGCAATTTAGCAATACTACAGGCTGCGTGCACATACAGATAACAGAAGAGACACTCCTGCTTTAATCCCCAAGAATCTGCTCTCCTGAATCAGGAAAGTAAGGACCAAGGAGAGAAAAGGAGGTGCTTAAGCTAAAATGCAGCATTGGCCCAAGAACAAAACAGTATCAGCAGACCTTGAATAAACCAGGCTGGGAAACAAAACACTGCAGGTATTAAACCCAGCAGAGACAGGAGGTTATACAGCTTCCTGTAGGTACAGTAGGAAAAGCAAGGTCAAAAATCCTAACCAGTTTCCTCAAGCTCTGCTTCTTCACTTTTACAGAAAGGCAAGATCAGCTAGGAGGTCTCTTGTTATGTCATTCTCCTCTTGTGAATGAAGCACTTTTTCCAGGAAGAATATCCATCAGTCTCTGCCACCAGAAAATATGTCCTGCCTGTGAACAGTTCCAGACTGGGCAACTCAAACCGCCATGCCGGAAAATAATGAGAAACTTGCAGATTACATAAACAGAAGAAACTTACTTTCATACTCTGAACAGAGTTCTTTCATCTTTCCTGCTAATCTTCATAATATAGTAGATGAGAGATTGCCAAACTTTATGGGCTTAATCCATAATTTATTCAAGTTAATTAAATTGACTCTTTCTTTATTAGGCTTTTGTTTATGCCCTACATACTGCTCTGGCAATCCTGAAATAGCTGCTATTGCCTTTAATCATGCAGCCTACATATCACCAGAAGTATTCTGATGACTTTGATTTCAGAGCAATTAAAAATACCTGGTTTCGTTCAATGATGGGCTATGACAGACATTTCAGTTTGATCTCCAAAACTACAAGAGGGGGAGAAGTCAGATAAAAGGCAGAGAATGGAAGAAACCTACTTTCTTTTAAACTCAGTTATCAGGAGACATTCCTCTCCTACATCCTCTGCTTAGCACCCAAAAAAGCATTAGATTACTCTATAAAGTCTCACCCAAGTCTGTTTTCTTCCCCCAAAAGTGGTACATCTCAAATTGGCTCCACTGTAGAAGCAATACTATTTTATTCAGCGAGTCCCCATGCACATTAGTTGTCCCATTAGAGTCAACTTACTGAGCCAATACCATCCATTAATGTCAGCAATGAAGCAACAACTCTCTTTTCCACTTCATTCTGCGCCCCTTCTCTCTTTGGACAGAGTGCATCCAACTCATCTATAAATATAATTGAGGGGTGACTAGAGGGGAAAAAAAAAATAAAGGGAAAAAAAATGTTAAGGTGTTCGGGAAGATTTAAAACACTAAGGCAGAGCAAAGCTGTTCGTGGAAAATGTCCAGTTCCTACAAAAACTAAGAAGCATCCCCCTCCTTTAGGTAACTGGAAGTTTCAATTTTGAATGCAGTGTTACTCAAAGAGAAAACTAAAATGAATAATATATTAGACAACTAGTACCTTCAGTATGCAATAGTCTTTTGCTAACGTACTATGAACACCAATCACATGGAAGTCTAAAGTCTGCCTTAGTCAGGTCTAACAAATTTGGGGAAGATGCCACCCTGCTCCAGAGGTGTGCTATATCCAGTGCCAACACTAACTCATTTAAAGCTGGCCTCCAAAGATAAAAACTAGAGAGGAAAATCTGGATCCAGGTGAAATTCTGGCTCATGCTTCCATCTGCTGAAACAAGCACACAACGCACTAACGACACAAGTGAAGCGATTTGACACCATCTGCAACAGCCCCTTAAAAAGGGCAGTGTCCAAAAGCATTTAACAAGCATCCCAGAATTTCACTGCTTTCCTTCTAGCTATGCTCTACATAAACAAATTTATTCCCTTTTAAAAACCACTGGATGAAAAAAAAAAATCACAATTCAAAGATTCTTGCAAATATTTTTCTTTTAAGAACATTAAGGCTGGAACCGATAACACGAATAAAATTCTCCAAAGGAACGTACCGGACAGAAGCCTCAGTGAATATCTGACGTAACCTCGACTCAGACTCCCCATAAAACCTGTGAGAATTAAAATATTTTAATAAAAAACTTGGGGTTTTTGTCTTTTCCAGGCCACTTGGGAAAATTACTGCTCATGAGTTATAAAAAGCTGTCACACACACTTTTAAAGTCCTGAAGTCTAAGCAAATCTACAATGATCTTTATTTCCACAAGGACCAAAAATTAAGGTGAAATGGGGCACAGGCAAAGTTAGAATCATCTAGTAACTAGAAAAAAAGATTAAAGAGAACTGCTCCTCCTCTGTGTTAGAAATAATTCTATCTACGTTTTTGAAGTACAACAAACAAATTACTTCTCTGGAGACATCAGTCTGTGCAGTGTCACCTTAATTGCAAACATGCTTTAACAAGCTCCTCTTCTTGTTGCAGAACTAACCTACATGCAACTGCAGATGCAGAGTTTTAATCCTCTCTTTAATTTAGTCCATGCCTTAGACAAATTTCCTGGCCAAGTCCGATAGAAGTCTTTTAATACAAGAAACTTGTACCCTTTCCCATTCGTTTTTGACGCTTTTGGGCAGATAACCCACAGCAATACTACATTTATCAACAATGGACAGATGCCAGGGCATATTTTGGGCTACTATATTTACAGCATTAATGAAAATAAAGTGGGTGGACTTACTTGCTTATTATTTCAGGGCCGTTAATGACAGTAACGTGAGCGCCAACCTCGTTTGCGATGGCCTTGGCAATCATGGTCTTCCCAGTTCCTGGAGGGCCATAGAGCAGCACTCCTCGAGGAGGAGGGATCCCTTCGGACAAGCACATGCAGGCAAACAGAGAAAAGAAGTCACTGGTGATAAATGCCAGACCCAGCCTGCACTTGCATATTCACTGTCCCCATTACTACCAACAATAACTTGACCTCAGCACTAATTCCTGCAACAGACATGTCATTATGTTTTAGGCTTTCAGGGAAAAGATCGCTCTTAAATGGGACATACATACATATTTTGTATTTTTAAAGTCCAAAAGACCCTGTTTAAAAGGCACCTATTTAAATCATCATATTTTTCAGTAGTTCATTATAATCTTCCCTGTGTTTTCTCAAAAAAATTACTGACTACCTAACATCCATGAAAACACTTTAAGTTATTCATGATTCTTACAGTGCCATTATATCAAATTTCCCACATCAGAAAACCCATTCTCTTTAACAGTCCAAAAAGTTCTAGAAATACTGTGAGGCTTGATTTAAGAATGCTTGCAAGATGATGAAAAACACACATTAAAAGGATGAATTTGCCTATTTAATGGCACATGTTAAGAGCAACACTCAGGCACAGAACATAAGGGATTTTGGAAGAACAAGGTACTGCTGTGTACAGTTGAAGCTGGACAGAAAATACAGGTAAACTGCAAGAAGCGCTATTATGATCTCAGGTAAAGAGCCCATCAAAAAAGTTTCAGACCAGCAAAGCCAAATTAAATGCGCACAAAAGCCAAAAACGGAAGTTGAAAAATTAGAAAGCAAAAAGCAAAGACAAATGTTTGACAAAGGCTTGACCTCAGCACAAAAGACATTGATGAAACACAACCAAAGAAACACCAGGTGGGACTGGGAATCAGACAGGGAACGATGCCTCAAGGGCAGGCCACAAGCCCAAATCTTAGAAACTAATACACTGGAGAAAAGAAAAAATTATCTGCTGACTGACACAGGATAAAAATAAAAGCATTTTTACAGGCAGGTTCGTTCACGTCAGTCCATTTAAAGCACGTGCTGCTCCCTCCCGTGGCGTTTCTGGCACTGGCAAGACACGGGGCTGTGGAACCACAGGCTCACCTCAGCTCCAGCCTCACTGCCCGTGAGCAGACGAGGACTCCCAGCGTTTGGAGGGGGCTAAAGGTTTGCAACTGCTGAGGAAACATCATTATCCATCATGGAATTAGTAGAATCTGCTCAAGCTTTAGGGACTAGGTATGAAGAACACTCATGCTGAAGCAAACTTTCTGCTGCCACAAAATCACCTCTCATGGATAGAGATGCCTCACGCCACCCCACTGACACCTGTGGGTCATGGCCAGGAAACAGCCACCTGTGTGCTATGGAAACTGTCCCCGCTGAAATCACCTCCACTCTGAAGCATGTTTGAGGGAAGAGGTCACAGAGAGAAAGGGCCTCCAAGACATGATGTTAAAGAAATACTTATAGGGACGAGCTCTGTCTCACAGCATTGCACACCTCAACAAGGTACACAGCCATTTGTGATAAACACACAGCAGAGAGTCATGAAAATCCTCTAAGTTTATATATATAAAGTTGTAACTTCACGTATGGCAACAGTAATTGTATTTGGTTTTCCACCCTATAATTCCACACTAAACACACTGAGCATTTGATTAAACAGCCTCAAAAAACCTCCTTAAAATTCTGCAGGAACACACAGGGATAAAAACAGCAGGAGAATTAATCTGAGTTTTTCCTCCATTTAAAATATATGATTAACTGACTCTACCAACATAAAATCATATGACAACACAACCAACTGCACCTTTCAAATGTCCAAGTACAGAAGTCTTTGCTGTAAATTCTGCTCATGCATGCCTGAATTTTGGTACAGACACACATTTCTTCCCTGCTCAACTGTTTTTCACACAGGCTAACCAGAACATCTTCACAGTATCCATACAGTGTAATTATAAAGCAGTTTGACATTGTTTGGACACGCAAGTTTACCAGATCAGTTAAGTAAGATTCAGTGCATAATCCTGGAGTAATTAGTGTTTAAAAAAGAAGTGCCATGTTAAAGAAGAAAGTGAATGAAGGAAGCCAACTCTCAGGCATCGTACCATAACTCTTGAACAGTTCAGGTTGCTTCAAGGGCAGTTCAACAGTTTCTCTAATAGTTCTGAGCTGGCTGCTTAAGCCTCCTATCATGTCATAGGTGACCCGGGACTCGCACTTGCCATCCTCTGCTACACTGCTCCTTGGTTCAATAAAATTTATTTTAGTTCTTGAAGAAATGAAATAAAAACAATCTGTGTTGCTCATTGCTCCGATTTTGCCAGTTAGTGGGAGTCCCTCAGTGCTGCCTTTCCCAGCCAACTCCAGATCCTGGGTGAGGTCTGCACCATCTCCCCGGCTGAGGGTTTTGTCTCCCTGCCCGGAGTCTGGGTCGCTGGGTGTGACTGGTGAGCCTGGATCCATGGTTTTGCTCGGGGTGCTCGTGGAGGCAACCTCTGGACTATCACCAATGTCCATCCTGCCGAGCTGCAAGGACAAATCTAAGGCACTGCTCTCCAAATCAGATGCCTCCATGTCCGGCTCATTGGAATCAGCAGGAACGGTGCTGCCCTGAGCAATCAACTCTGCACCATCAGTCCCCTTCACCTTCATCACCGCAATGTTGCAAAGTTTGCCATAGTAAGTGAAAGCCAAGAGGTTTCCTGGTAGGACTATTTTCCCATCTATGAGAAGATTAAGGAAGAAAAAAAGACAAAGATGATGACATTTCAATCTGCTTTGGCAGCAATTACCATTCAGACATTCTTGCCTCAGAATAATTCTTTATCATGAAGCTTAGAAAGTGCTATAAATTAACATAACAAAAGGTAATTACAAGGTAATTTCAGGTAATTGGAATGATCCTTTTGTACACCAGCAGACTGTTCTGGATAAACGTTTGTTAGTATCATATGTAATCTCTCACACTCATCGTTAATTTCAGCTTTTGAAATTTCATAGAAAGGGAGGATTTTGGAACTAGTATTGTAGGAAGTAAAAATTTCGTATTCACTACCTTGAATAACTTACCTTGCTTTTCTGCCTTACTTATGTACACCTACTACCTAAGGAAGAGCAACTTTACTTATCTACCACCAACATTTAAAAAAAGGGATTCAGAGATTGGGATTTCAAGTTAATACTGATCCTTTAACTTGTTAATGTGTAGTAGTGCACTTTTTTCCTCATAGTGCAAGCAAACTCTGAAGTGCCTCACAGTAGCAGCCTGAAGGCCGTCAGTGAGTGCTGAACGTTCCTAATTTGAGCCAGCAATACAAGTAATGGACAGAAGAAAATGAACCACAACTAATGCAAATTAGATATTTGCAGCATGGCACAACTGCTTAGCCCAAGACAGATCCCTGAATGAAGTGTGAACAAAGTAACATGCCCTATGTTTCAATAAGGCCTTGATTAAGAACATAAAGGGAAAACATTTGCTCTTGTATCTAGAACTACGAAAATTGAACAGTCAAAAGAGAAGCAGCAAAACTCATACCAAGGTTTCTCAGCAGACAGACAGACATTTCCTCAGCATTAACAGTGGCATCTTTATCCCTGTGGTAGGAAGGGAAAAAATTAGTTTTCCAAGCACTTAAAAACCAAACCAGAGCCCACAGCACTTCACAGTCTTCGTATCATATGGACTTAACCCTGAAGATATTAGACACATAGGAACAAAAGAAGTGTACCTATTTAATATGGGGCTAGTTTTGCCAAATAAAATGCTGTAATTAACAGAATCCTAAATTATATTTATCATTTCTTAGCATCACAAATATGCAATGCAGGCTTTTCATCTTACCAGGCAGGATAATCACTGCTACATGTACTGAACCGCAAAGAATTTAGATCAGGCATGTCTCTTCCAGCCTTGCAAACACACGTACACAACTCTTGACTAAAACAGTGCCTTCAGCACTTGCACATCCACTATCAAAACACTCCAAGCTTTCCCCACAAAGCATTTTCTAGTCGTTTCTTTAACCGACTCACGGATAAGACTCACTTCATGCATTTTGCAGGTGGAAGTCCACAACTTTTGTAAGCACTCACACCTGTACGCCGAAAAGCGGCGGCACCGAAGGCATTTAAAGCAGACGCAGCTGCTGCAACTCAAAGTGAGAACAACGGGGGGAGCCCTAAACCTGCAAATCAAAGCCCATTTCTCGATTTTAACAATCGAGAGCAACCTGATGAAAAACAGGTGTATTCAGCTAATTTAGATGACAGCTCTTAAAATATCGTAGCCTTTCCTGATGAGTAAACACATACTCAAGTGTGTTGTTGGTGTCTGGAATTGGGGATTAATTCTTTTAGCTGGAAGAAAAAGCTAAATTACGCGTGCAAGCACTACCCAGAGGTGTTAATTTGCAGAGAATTAACTACACCTGTAAAGCATCTAGACACTTAGGCAGTACTTGAACAATGGGAATTCAATTTATTCTTTAAATACTTTACATTAAGTTATTAAATTTAATGTCTCCTTTGGATATCAGGAGGAATTTCTTCATGGAAGAAAATTCTGCAACTGACTGCCTGGGAACTATGACGTTAATTTATAAAAATATAAGTGCTAGGACAGTTTCAGAAGTAACTGTAAAGTAACTTTATTTAGGAAATAACTATAATCAGACTCTGCAACAATCCAACTCCCAACTCTGTGAAATGGTAATAGAATGACAAATTTTGAAGGGAGGTGGTTGAATAAAGACCTGAATAAGGTTATAACAAGTTCCATACCTCAACTTTACATCAACTTCCTCTGCTTGGATGACTGCACCAGTCACAGGCTGCACAGTGACGGCATCACCTGAATTTACTTTCAGGTTCTTCTGTGTGGTTTCAGACAGCCCAATTTTCCCTCCGGGAAAGCCTGTGGTGGGCCAAGCAGTACAGACCTAGGACGAGTTTCCAAAGCAAACACCTGTCAGTTGAGGTCTTGCCCCTCCCACTTCCAGTCAAGGTAAGCAATGCTTTAATATGAAGGATTAGATTAAAACCTGGTTCCACTGAGCAAGACACAAGTGGCACTGAGCTCTCAAGATTTGATCTAAAACACTTTTAAAACTGAAGGGGTTATATTTTGCCTACAAATGTGATAAAAAATTCCACCAGGACTCTCTATACATTCTGCACATAACTCAAAAGCATACGCTGTGCTGACTAGAAAATGCTACACATCAGTGAAAAAAGATGAGCAAATAACTATACACTTTATTTGCAATTAAAACAGCTGTGTGTCCTTATGCAAGATATAATATATAACACCTATAGTCGTAATGACTTACAAATTTCTAGAAAAAAAATCAGCTGCACGGATTTTTTCCAATACTGAGAATACAAATGCAACTACAGTGTAGAAAACATGGAAGAGCACATTCACCATCTTTCTCAATGCATGATCCATGCAGGTTCCATTGAATACAACAGGAAAAGGCTAACACCACGGGAAAAGCACTTATAGAGTCAAGAAAGGGTCTCACCTCCTGCCGCCCATCAGCGGAGGTGAGCAGGGCTGGCCGCCCTATGCACAGATCCGCAGACTTCATGCTGCTCAGCGACAGCTGCACCAGCGCTCTGCGCAGCATCTTCGGGACTTTGTCATCTCCTAAAGTTTTCGGGACAAAAAAAAAAAAAAAAAACAAAAACCTCATTTTTTCACCCCTTCCCCTCAGCAAACCCGGCGTTTCCCGCGCTCCCCGGGAAGCACAACCTCGCCAGCCCTCGCGGCGCCCGCCCTGAGGGGAGCGCGCGGACCCCCGTGAGGGTAGGAGGCTTAAGCAGCCCCGCTGCCGGCGGGGCTGGCAACGCGGGCGGTCCCACGCTGCCGCTCGGTACTGCCCCTTCCACCGCGATTTAGCTACGGCCGGCACCCTTCCACGGGAATAAGAGTAGGTTTCATGGGGGCCTGGACTGAGAGACCCCCCCCGGTCTCGCCTACGTTAGGCGCCGGGAGCGCGGTTGGGCAGGGACTCAGATTCAAACGAGGCGCCCTCAGCGCGCCGGGCTGAGGCAGCCGGGGCTGGGGCTGCCCGCCCCCGCCTCCTGCACCCCGTACCTGCCTCCACGGCGTCGGCGACGCGCAGCACCAGCGGCCCGCCCGCGGCAGCTCCGAGGGGAGCATCTCGTGGGGAGCCGCCGCCTGCGGCCGGGCGCCCTTTGCTCTTCCTTCTGGAAGAGGAGGCGGACATGCTGCCCGCGGCCGGCGCAGAGCGGTTCCGGAGCAGAGGCCGGCACCGCCCCAGGGGGCGGCCGCTCCCCGCCCCTCTCAGCTCCATGGCGGGGCCGTGGCGGGCGCTGCGGAGGGCGCGGGGCTGGGCGGCCCTGGCGGGGCTGCGGGCGAGGCTGGACAAGTTCGGGGGGGTGAGCGTGGACCTGGGCGAGCTGCGAGGCTCTCCGCGGCTGGAGCGGGCCGCCTTCGGGCGGTGGCTGCGGGGCAAGTGCCGGGCGGGGGTCCCGAGTCACGGGCCGGGCGGGGGGCGGTGTGTGATGCGCGGCGGGGGTCCCGCCAGGGGGCGCCCTCAGCCGCCGCCTTCCCCTCACAGACCCTCAGTCGCGGCGGTGAGGTGGAGGGCGCTGGTAGGAGGGAGCAGAGGTCGTTCACAGAGCCATAGAATAGTTAGGGTTGGAAGGGACTTATGGAGATCATCCAGTCCAGTCGGCCGGAGCAGGTGACGCAGGAGTGAAAACCACACCAGGTGGGTTTGGAATGTCTCCAGAGAGGGAGACTCCACGCCTCCTTTGGGCAGCCTGTTCCAGTGCTCTGCCACTCTCGGTGTGAAGTTCTTCCTGGTGTTGAGGAGAAACTTCAGGTGTTTCAGGAACTATTGCTCCTGTCACTGGCCACCACTGAAAAAAGTCTGGCATCATTCTCTTGGCACCCACTTTTGAGATATTTGTATGGATTGATGAGGTCCAGTCTGAGACTCACCTTCTCCAGACTGAACAGGTCTAGCTCTTGCAGTCTCTCATAGAGAGATGGTCCAGACCACTCATCCTTTTTGTGGCCTCTGCTGGGCTCTCTCCAATAGTTCCTTATCTTCCTTGTACTGAGGAGCTCAGAACTGGACACAGCACTCCAGAAGAGTAGATTCCCCTGTTTCTCATGGCAGGCCCTAATGTAAAAACCATCATTTTGCATGTGAACACCAAGTTGTACCACACAAAACGTTGAGCTGGCAGCCCCTGACACTGCTGGTGAGTTTCTCCCACCAACAATAGTTTTACCCTGTGGTAAACAAGGTGAAGATACAGATTTTTGCACATTACCGACGGCTATAGTGCATGGTAAGGTTTAAAACCACACAGATCAAGGGAAAAGGGGTCCCTGACCCTCCTCACTTCCCTCTCTTGCAGAGTCCGTGTCTCAGTGGCGGGATGAAGGCCGTGTTGCTGTCTGGCTCCATGTCCCCATCCTCCAGAGCAGCCTTGTGGCAGTGGCTGCTTCCCAAGGCTTTGCTTTCCACCACGCTGAGCAGGGCTCATCCACCCTGACGCTGTGGCTGGGAGAGGGGCCCAGCAGGCTGCCGGGGTTTGCCACACACCAGCTGGGGGTTGCAGGTGAGTTACAGGACTGGTTACACCCACAGAAAAGTCTTGAAGGAGCCCTTAGGAGCAGGTTCAGTAGGAACTGCTCTTCCGTACAACCAGCACGTGGAAACTAGCTGCCTACTGCATTTTGAAATTAAAAAGTAATCACCAACGTAGAGAAAAAAACATTGGTCTGCTCTGTGTGCTTAATATGTACATCTGCCTAAACTATGCTCAAGGAAACCTATAAATGGGGAAAACTTGACCCAACAGGGATTGTTCATAATCAAAAGCAGCTCTTAGCCTAAATTGCCGTGGTCTAAAAGCTGATCTAAGTTGTGCCTAGAGATCTTCAATCTAAACATATATTTTTCACAAAAAACCAAACAAACACCATAGTCTTGTGCATCTGGACCTCCCACAACCACAGTTGGAAAGCTGTTCCATAACAGAAGATTTCTGAGGAACTAGATAAGACGGTTTCCCCTTTTTTCTTTTTTATTTTTGCATATAGCAAAAATATATCCTTTGCAATACAAGGGACTGATGATGAGCCAAAAATACTGTCAGCGTGAAGTTAGCTTCACCAAACTTGACTGGGTTTGTCCTCTCAGCAGAGTTCCACAGATCTGCCATTGCCTATCCCATGACTCAGTTATCTGTAATTGGTTTGGACCCCTCATGTACTGGTTAAGGGTTCCATAACATGCAGAAATCACGAGACTGGGGAGAGCAAATCTCTCCAGTTACAATCCTGACTTGTTTGTCCTTGGCTTGCAGGGACTGTGTGTGGTGTTATTTCTTCACCAAGTGGTGTTAAGGCCCATAAACAGCAATTTGAAAAATCTAGTTAGGAAGAACTCACAAAAGATGGTTTGTTCTGTGCAGCAGCAAGTCAGGTGAAAGGAAGTTTAGGGGGAAAAAAACCCTTGGATTACAAAACAGTGCTACTGCCATCAGTAGTGAGAGTCTTCGGTTCCAAGGCCAGCAGAGGGCAGGGTGGATGCTGAAGGCGGCCTTGGAGTTTGTCAATGGACATGTTGGAGCATGTTTTCCTGAGGTATGGAAACCTCACCATTAAAATATGTGGCATTAAACTGGAGCAGGACAGTGCATTCTCCTCACAAAAGCACCGTGTTACTCCTTGTGAGGAAACCTAAGTGAAAGACATTTTCTGAAGAAGAACTTGCACAGCTCAAAGTGCTGCTTGAAAGGAAACGATGCAAGAGATGAGTTGTGAACCCGGTGGGCATCAGAAAAGATTATAAGGAAAATCGTACCTCTGAAAGGCTCACAAATAAACATTTAAAAATGTATTTTTAGAGCATAATTTGCAGTTGTGCTTCAAAACGCTTTGCACTCTGCAAGTAGGAAAAAACTTAAAAGAAAAGTTTGGTAGGTGCAGGTTAATGGATTTCATAATATATTGTACGGATTTTAAAATTGCACAACATATAATGTATGTGCTCTTTGCTACCATTTTTCAAACCTGTACGCTTTTAGTCATTATTAGGACTTTCTTTAAAGGAGGTGAATACTTAAGGAAAGCATTTTAGCCAGGTAAACAAGTGTGAAATAATGACTGCTGTGTGGTTTTTTCTTTCCTTTGTTCCACTCACTGTCAGTGGATCTGGAAAACATCCCAAAAATACACTAAGCAGTGTGGATACCACCTGGTAGGTTTATTCCATTATGTTTTTACTTTGGGAGGGAGAGCCTGGGTAGTGGAAAGGCTCCATTCTATTTTTAATTAATTTTATTGAAATACTAAATTATTTAAATATGGATATTGGGGAGGGGGTCAAACACAAGGCATTTTTATTTCCTAACCAAAAAGTGTTTTATAAAGTGTCTGCAGTAAATAAAAGCAATTTGCTGGTGAGAGTCTCCATCCCAAAGCTGTGGCCAGTCAGTGAAATGCAGGACTCAGTTCTCTGAGCATCCTGAAAATGAAAAGCAGAGATGTGGAGAATGGTTGGCTGGCCAGCAGGAAGCCAGCACAGGGAACAGGTAGCAAGTCTCATTGCCAAGTAGACCAGCAGCTGGTTTTCCTCCTGTCTGGAGTTTCCCACGCAGCCAACGCAGCACAGCCAGGGCTTGTGCCTCAGGACCATTCAGCCAAGTGATGACAAAGGTGTGAATAAGCGGGGTCAGGTCATGTTTTACCAGACTGGATGAAGGTGGCCAAGCAGAGAGTAGCAAATGTTACTCATTGGGCTTGGCCATTATTGTTTAGAAATAGTGGAATATGTGATCTGTCTTCCAGCTAAGTTACTGCATCCGTTTGTATGCGGCAGGATTTTCCACATGTGTAAAGATACAGAGGAGTCTCTGGTGTACGAAGTGATTAACATGTTTTTAAAAAGCATTTCCAAAATTCCCCACCTCTGTGGAGGATGTGGCCTGCCATCCATCAAGTGACATGTTTGTAAATATGCCATGTAACAATGGCATGGGAGGACAAGCTGAGGAAGGAAAGTAAAAGGCATTTTCTTCCCTCTCACATGCTCTACAAGCCTTACAACACAGCTGTTATTTTCATTGCTACCACCTTAATCCACTTGTTGAAAGAAAGTCCTTGGAGTTGAAGGACTCCAGGAAGGAGAGCCTACACACACAGAGGATCATCAGCCTTGGCCGGTCCTGTTCCTTAAGGAAATCTAAAATGAGCAGCTGCATTACTGTGAAACTGCACAGGACGATGGAGGTAGATGGGTTTGACAAGCCACTTATCAAAAGTGACGTAAAAGTACTTCCCAAGTTGTTTTACAAATACCTGCTCCTGTCTGCTGATGTTTACAGTGCAGGCAGTTGTGTCTGCACTCATTCTGTGGTTGACAAGTTCTTCTCAACACTGAACATCTTTGCATGCATTTTTACATCAGTCATAAATAAAACAGGCAGGATATTTTTCCCTCCATTATTCATTATCTGGAGTTGTCAAATGCATTCTTCTTTTTTTTTTTTTTTAATTCTTTTCTTACCTATTTCCCAAAAGAGAACATTCAAAACCAAGTGGTATTGTAATAGTGATTACTTGGTTGGGTTGCAAGTATAAACCTTTCCAGAAAGGCATCCTGGCACTGGATGATTTAAAGCTCCAGGTGCCTCATTTGTAGCAGGAGGGAGAGTTTTAAAAACCATAATTCAGGGCCTGCAGTCAAGCTCCGATCTCACTGATACCAACCAGGTGTGGCCCAGCGAGGGAACATGAGACCCGACAGCAAATCCTGTTAGTGTGTTTTTCTTTTTGCTCTGGATTTAGGTATTCTCTAGCAGAGATTCTGATCATATCACTGGGAATTTCACTGCCAAAATTTACATTCACAGGTTTCAATTTCAGGGGAACAGAGGAGAGCAAACACACTTTCTGTTTGATTCAAACTGCAGTTTCCTGCCTTCACCAGCCCTCCCTGGTCTCAGCAAACCCTTTGGCTGAGGAATGGCTTTTCTAGAAAACAAACCCTCTAATAACAGTGTTCCTTCTGCTTTCCTTCTGCTGCCTCTTTTAATCATTACAGTAGTTGAACTTGGACACTGCTAAATATTTACAGGAGGAATGAAATCATAAAGTCACAAGCTACGGGGAGGCAGATACATGACTACCCTCTTAAAGCATGTCCTTTGACATATCTCGAAGGAAGACTGGTATTTCATCTTTGAAATATCCTCCTACACAACTCTGCCATGTATTATTAAAAAACAGAGGATGTTTTTAGCTGGACACTCACTCCTTAATAATTCCTTCCGGTGGATATACTTCCCCATGACATTTTACATGCACATGTCATCACAGATGTGCCTGTATCCTCTTCCTCCTGCTATAAAATGACATAAGCATTTTTTTACCGTTAACCTCTAATTTGAAAGCCATGCATGACTGATGTGGAAAAGATCCTGGTAAGTTGCACCACAGCACTCGTCCTGCTCACCACAGTGCTCTTTATTCTGAGAAAAATACCTGTTTTAAGGGAAGGACATTTTTAAAGTATGACCAGTGAGTATGACATAATTAAACATGAAAGCACTTGGGGTTCAGAAAGTAGGAAAACTTGTAATCTGCAGGAGAAAGTCATGGGCTGAGCACGAGGACGTAAGGAAAAGCGGCACTTCTCATTCAGACAGGTTTTTTCATCAAATGAATGTCACTTTTCCACTTGGAAGCATCACTTTTTGATTAAGAAGTTGACTCAGATTATGGTGCAGTTCCTGTCATGAGTTGTTAGCTGGGTAGTGCGAGTTCAGAGACAGTCACACAGCTGAACATTATCTGTACAGTCAGCCCAGAGTACTAAACATGGTGTGTTATTAACCCAAAACCACTCAAATCTCCACTACAGCAGGTGGGGGCTTTGTCATGAATTTCACTGGAAAAAAATTTGTCCCCCTTAAGGGTGGCTTCTCAGCCAGAGTCACTGGAAAATTCTCTGTTATTTGAGGAAGATTACAGGCACGTTTCTGCTGAAGCGAGCAGCTTTGCCAGATTGTTTGGGTAACCTGATCTTGCATTCTTTAGTTCTGATATTAACACAAGCAAGTTTTTCTTCGCATTTCTTGTCTAATCTGGAACTTAAATGATGTAATTATTTATCTTGGTACTGCCAACTTTGAATTTTTATACGGGATACTTAACCTTTTTCTGATATCTTATTGTGCATCCGTTTTCCTCTGACAAACCACTTTGTGATTCATCCATACAAACCTTGCTAACTGTACATGGTATCATTAGGTGTTTGTTATGCTTTATCAAAACGTGTTCAGTTTTGGTTATTAGGATTGAACATAGTTGTCCAACACTTCATCTTTTTCAATATTCTTTCTATACCAGGTGCTGTTCTAGATGAAAGCACTGGAAAGGTGTTGGTTGTACAAGATAGAAATAAGGTATGTGCGTTACAGGACTATAAAATAGAGAAGTTCATTTAGATAAGCCTATTCTGTAGTATAAAAGAAAAAAAAAATTATTCCAGTCCAAAGTTGTGATAGTTAAAAATTACTTCCTTTTACAAGTGTCTTGAACACATCTATCAACAGATTACTGTATTCCATTTTAAGGGTAAAAAACCAACTCTGAAAGTCAACAGCTTTGTTATAAATTATAACTGGTGATTGATTCAGCAGAACTAAGTATCCTTCCTGCTTTGAGTTTTCCCTTTTCTCCTGTAACTGACCCAGGATTCCCTTATCTTGTGTTTGGATCAATGCAGACCTCTGGAAAACCCCCAAGGCTCCAAACAGATTTTGAGAGAAGGATTCTGATTTGGTTTGGTTTCCAAAATTCCAGGCATATCTGTGGCTTTAAACAAGCAGTAGCATGGTTGGCTGTGACCCGGAGACCACCTTGGTCCAGCAGGTGTAAAGATCTTTAATTCCTCACAGACAGAAGTGCTCACCCTCACTTACGGAGAATGCCAGACCAGAGCAGCGCTGTGGTGAGGGTGGCTCGTGGGATGTGGCTTGAGGTCATCGAGCATCCGTCACTGGAATATCTTCCAGCCCCTATCAGGCTAACCCGGGTTTTAACTGCTGCAGAAAGCTCACGGGCTCACTGGCAGCTGCCTGTGCTGCACTACTCCATTTAAGAGACATTTAGCCTCCATTATGCTTTCATTTGCAAGTTAAAGTGTTTCGTGTTAAAACTGCATAATTAACTCTCTAGGAGCATGAGATTAATGCAGTTTTAAAATATGAAAATCAAAACTTAGCTAGGTAGACTGAAATACACTTGGATGCATCATTTGCATTTTATACAGTTAAAACTGTGCCAGAATCTCACTGGCTGCAGTCTCCTGTCTTTCCTGAAATAGCTACTAAGACATTTCTCCCCAGGACCCAAAACATCAGTTCATTAGGACCTACAACACAGTTAATGAACTTCAGTGAAAGGGTGCTTTCATAGGTAGGTTCAGTCATACCATATGTTGAGTTTCTAACACAAAAGACAAGGGTGTTTCTCTTCCTCTGAACTTGTTTCCTGTAGTTGAAGATGTTTATTTTTCATTTTTGTATTTTATATTTTTACTTACAATAAAGTAAAATGTTGAGGACTTGGCTATAGCTGGACCTTCAGGCTTACATTCAACAATTACCAATTAAAACATAAACCTACTTCTCATGCTGTAGACTCCAAAAGTGGTTCCAGTTCCAGAGAGTCTCCAGGGACAGAACAGCACATTGTAAATATTAGAAACACAACATTTATTTACCCTTTTATACACAAAAATATAAACATGCATGCTTACCTTTTAGTAAATATCTTAAACAGATACCAGAGTAAAAAAAAAAAAGAAATTAACAGCTGTTGGAATTTTAAGAGCTATGTGGGTTTAATTGTGACAGGACAATTCCACAGCACACAAAGATTTCCAGGAACTAAAAGCAAATCTGAAAGCCAATAGACAAATACATGTTTTCCATCTGCACTATTTTTAATATATTACTTTAAATTCCTATCCAAGCCCTTTAAGAATGCCTATGTAAAAAATTAATTTTCCAATGTAGTTGTTAGGGTTTCAAATCACTGGAAAGCACACAGCTTCCCTGCTATGCTGCATAGACCAAAAAAGCTTTTTTTGGGCCAGTGCACCTTTCTACTGCATTTATTTCTAAGGTGAAGGCTAACTTCTTCCTACATAAACCTTTAACAAGGAAAGAAATAGAAAGTACACAGAAGTAAAGATAAAGCCTACAAATCCTTGTGCTCTTCCAAAAGTTGCAGGGACTGGGACTCCTTTAGCAGTGTGAGTAACAACACAAAGCCTGCACTTCACGTTTTAATACTGAACTTTATTGCAATTCAATAAATGTTTCTATACATAAATCACACACAAGCCCTCATTTCTTGTATTCCATGAAAATGACAAGTTACACTAAATGATCATTACAGACACACAGAGACATCTTAAAGCCAGTGCAGTATAGAACAATACAATCATAATACCTGTTTGTAAGATTAAATATATATACATTTTTTAAAAGCCAAAACCATGGAAGTGGAATACATTAGTGATTAAATATAAGATTATATAGTCTATAGCAGCTTCTTTTTTTAATGTTCAACTACTCTATCTAGCAGCAATGTTGTCTAATGACTGTTAGACAGTTTGTATTTTCAATCAGTAGGTGTTTTGTTCCAATAGTTCATACAGACTGTAGCTGTCTCTCATCATCATGTCAGCAAGAACAAACAAGTTCCTACTTACTTATGTTTGTAAAATAACAATACTGCAACTTCAACAACAAAAAGTTGTGTTGTCTCCTTCGTACTGGAGTGCAACACAGGCTGACTACTTCATTAATGGATTTTTCCTCCAATACAGACTATAAACGCATGGAAATTTCCAGGAGGTCTGTCTAATCCAGGAGAAGACATTGGTAAGTTCTAGGAGAACAGGTCAGACTTAATCAACAGAATTATAAAGACGTGAATACCCCTGAAATACAGCGTGACCCACCTCGCTCCTGTGATGGATTGTTTCCTTGAGTTAATGGTGAATAGATGGAGTGACACAATCCTGGGACCCTAATGGCAACAGGGTAGCATGTTCAGGACAAGGAAGTTTTGTATTTGCAACATTTACTCTTTTCCACACTTTCTTTTCCCTGCGTGCTTGAGGCCAGCTAAGTTTTTGTAGGCTGGTCGGATATGCTACAATATGAGCCAGAAGCACAGAGGATTAAGGTAATCCATATACAGCCCAAATAAAACTGAAACAGGGAGCTCTCGGCTCACACTGGAATCCAGGGCAGTGACCTCAGGGATGGACTGAGCAAAAATTTCCAACTCTCCCTTTTTACGTGCAAAACAGAAATAAATGCACTTGCTTCCTTCCACCTCCCTGGACTAAGCTGGACCAAGAGCTCCTCGGCACAGGGCCAGGGTGAAGTGCAGAGCCGCAGTCTTGTGGGCACCTACTCCCAACAGAGACATGAGGCACTCCTGTGGTAGGAAACAATGCTGGTTTGAGGAAACTTGTCATTTCTCTCCATATCTCCAGCTGATAAGCACTGCTGCGGTTTAGATGCACAGGTGAATGAACAAGGGTGTTTATGAAGAGGGAGAAAATCTGGCTTTTTTCTCCCTGTATCTCAGCCCTTAAAATCATGATCCATAGGCTGGTTAATTCTCAAGCTTGGTGTCGAGCCCACATTTCCTGGCTGTTCCATACCTTAGAAATACCTACTGGTTTAGCATACTCCCTACAATGATGTGTGGTAGGGTTGTATTCCAATTATTATTTCAATACATGGAGAAAGTTGCTGGTTGTCAGGATATGGCCGAGTTTAGTTTTCATAACTCATGAGTCATGTTTTAAGTCCTGTGAAACCTGGTGATGGAAATCAAAAATATTTGCTGGACAATGCAGTGTAACATGGTGAAATGGATCCATGTTTTCAAAAGAATCTCAAATGCCGTGGTTGTTGTCTAGCCACGCTCCTTCTCACTTCTAGTGCCAGTGGCAGCAGGATTTTTGTAGTCAAGGGAACAACAAATGACCATCACTGGTATTCCAGTGGGATTCCCCAGAGGGATACTGCTACTGAGTAAGACAGCAGCCATGCCTCACTTAACAGGTCAGATTATGGCTGGAGCCTGGACTGAAAACCACCCAGGAGAAAAATCTCTTACAGCTTCCCTCCTGCCACTTCTAAACTACAGAATAATAAAAGTTATGATTCTCCGCATCACGTCTTATATTACAAGAAGATATAAATTAGTGAAGCATAAAATATAATAGAGCCTAACTTTCCTTTTTCATTTTTACATCAAACCTTAAAAACTCAAGTCACTCAAGGGACTAAATTTTAAATTACAATTAAAAATTGCAATTAGAATGCTTAAAATCCCTTTGTTACATGAAGTGACAACATGCATGGCTGCCTACTTAAATGAGTGCCAACTGACTCATGCGACACCAATAGTTTCATAATGCAGATTAAGCAAAGTGCACACATTTTTTTATCTGAGTATTTCTGAAACTCCAGTCCTATTGTTTCTTCTAGTTTAACTGTCATTAGATATTTATATATATACACACACACTTAAATAAAAGGGAAAGAGAAAATGGCACTTCATCTAAAAGCATAGCTCAAAGCTTAAATAAAATCCCTCATTACCGCAATTTTCTTAACCACAGCCTGCCTCAGCATTCCTCACAATCTCAGCTCACTTCTGTGTAACACAGCGCCTTGCCCACTAACAAAACCACCAGCCATGGGGAGTTATTATTTCTAATATCTGAAACTACCCCTGAAATGTCTGTTTTGTTCCTCTCTGACATGCCAAGATGCAAGCTTTCATAGGATGGTGAATCTCTAGGAGTCTTTTAAAATGCATTTGCTTTTGGAAGCAAGCCAGCACACATTTCATACTGAAAATGAACTAACAGGAGCAGGTAACATTGCACAACAGTTCTATACATTGACCGCTCAAACCAGACACGACCAGGACGTTACATTAATTCGGGAAAGCCAGTATTTAACCTACCAGTAGTTACCCCAGGCAAGCAGAATTTGACCAGACTACAATGCAACTGCAGACTTTGGGGAAATCAGTGGAATATTTAAAAAATTTCTTTTGGGCTCTTCAATTTAAGCTGTAATTGAAGAGAAAAATCTTCTCTCTGGAGAAGTTCTGGATGGAAGGGTGGTTCTCTGGCTGCAGTTGCAGCACGCAGACCCTGCAGACCCTTAAAGTTCCTGCTGCGTTTGTGGTGAGGAATGTTAGCACTGACCTCACTCTGGCTGGGGCACACAGAATGCACACGTGCAGCACAGATGCAGCATGTTTGCAGCATGTCTCCTGCAGAAACAGGCTCTGTGCTGCACTGGTGCCCTGGCATATTTGAAATGTCAGCAGACACTTAAGGTACATCTTGAAAAGGATTTAGTGCCAGCTTTCACTTTCTGCAAACAGTTTTACCCATTTTGTAACCCCTTGGAGTGAAGTGCAGTGAAACTGACCTGATCAAGAGATCTGACATCAGTACAGGTGCAGCTGCACAGGGGCTGAACCTGAGACCGGGCAGGGGCAAGGAGAGGGATGGGGATCCAAAGGACTGCAAGGACAGCGCAGTGCTGTCTTGGATTAACGGATCAGCAGAGCCAGCAGCCGTTAGTGTCCATTACAAACCACACCCTGTAGAGCATTACCAAAGTAATACTGTAGGATATACACAAGAAAGGCACATAGCAAATATTTTTGTTTGGGGACCAAAAAATTAGCTTATCCTTGTGTTGGAAAAAGAGACTTGCATTTTGAAAACCTTATGAAGCAGAACAGGGAACACTGGGTAAGAGGCTTTCCACCTTTCCAAAAGGTTTAAAGAGTGCTAAGTTAACTCCCAGATGTATTGTAAGGATTGCTCTGTCCACCCAGGAGACACAGCGGTTCGCGAGGTTTTTGAAGAGACTGGCATCAAGTCAGAGTTCAAGTCCATCCTAAGCATCAGGCAGCAACACGAACACCCCGGAGCCTTCGGGAAGTCAGACATGTACATCATCTGCCGCATGGAGCCCTCCTCCTTCCACATCAGCTTCTGCCAGCACGAGTGCCTCCGGTGCGAGTGGATGGACCTGGAGGAGCTGGCCAGGACAGAAAATGCCACGCCCATCACCAGCAATGTGGCCAAGCTCTTACTGTATGGGTACTGGGAAGGGTTTGATAGGATTGACATAACCATGAGGGAGTTTCCAGCTGTCTACGCAGGCCTGTTCTACAAACTCTACCACAGGGAGCTGCCCGAGTCCTACAGAAACATGACATCATAGCAATACATTTCACATTTCCTTATAGTAATAATTTAGAATTATTATTGCAGTGTTGCATATTAAAGTTATCCATGGATTTCTTTTTAGGTAATTAATAGAAAGTAATTATTCCCTAATAAGCTAAGATATAAGTTATTTTTAAAGGTAATTATTACTATGAGTGTGCATCAGGTTTGTTCTCCTCTACTCCGTAAAGCAAGTATAAGGTAAATAAAATACATAGGTACCTAGCAGAAAACAGCAGTGTTACTGATCCTGAAAATGTATTCTCCCAAGTCATTTTACCTCCACACACACTGGCACAATAGGTTTAAAGAGCAATATAAAGACAGTATGAAACATTCATGGTTTAATCTGGTATCTGCAAAAATAGTTATAATATCAGCAAGTAACTGCTTATATTTTGCTGCTTTGGAGAGGAGTAGGAAAGGCGACATCTTTAGTGCTATGTGGCATTGGTGCTCAGAATCTGCCACAGAAGTCAGCTTTTGGCAGACATGGGAAGGAAAAGGATAGCTTTCTGTCCAGGTCCAGTTTTTGGTCCAGGTTTGTACTGTCCAGTTCTTTTCAGTGCCACGTACCAATCCGAGTATTTCCGTGATCGGTAAGTGTTATAGTTATTGGATTCCAAACGCTCAAAAAAGAAACATTCTTCTGTTGCGTATTTCTAAAAGGGAAAAGAAAAAGCATTATTGGTGTAGCACCACAAATCAATTCTTCACGTTCAGGAGACTAACTCAGCAAGAATTTGAGCAGTACCTTTGGTTTTAAGAAACAGAGATTAACTGTTTCATGACTGAAGAGAGGTACTTATTGTGAAAATATTGTTAAAAACACCTACAAAAAGAGGTTTTTACCTATGGTTCATTTATTGTCTCTTAACACAGATCAAGCAGCTTCTAATTTGCTTTTACTGTGCAATTCTTTGTTCTGATCCAAAAATATATAAGGAAGCCATTAAGAACAAAAACTTTTAGCAGAGTGTAGACAATTCAGTACAATTGCCCAAGCTGGAAATTCAGGCAGAGGCACCATCAAAAAAGGGTGAAAAAAGAAAAGTCATTATTTCTCCCCAAAGCATACGTGACACCAGTGCTTTCCTGCAGTACACTGTCAGTGTGAACATTTTGACATAAATTCCATCATTTAAGTGACAAATGGCAGCTCAGGCTTCATGAACTATGTATTCCTTAACATCTGCCAGGGGCAACGTTTCAGGAGCTGGACTGCTGTGCAGCAAGAGCAGGATGCCAGCCACTGCACTGTCAATCTCAGCACCTGGAAAAACCCTGGATATCTGTGGTTTTTCTTTCAAATCCACTTCAGTCCAGGCTGCACCCAGAGTGCTGATCTGGCAGCGGAAGCTTTCACAGCACCTCATGAAACACCTGAACTTCACTAACTAAATGCAGGTTATTCTCACTAACATTCTTGGAGCACAATTTGAATCCATAACATCAAAAGACAAGAGTTTTCCTTCAAGTCAAGTCGTGGAAGTCTGGCAAAACCTGGCTGATCACAGCAAAACCACGTAAGCACGACAGACAGAATGAACAGGTCATATCCTTAAATAACTTATTTATCATAAAATACAAGTTAGTCAAGATTCTTCCTTTCATGGGAAGTTTGGGAAATTTCTTCATTAAATGAAATAATCACATTTCATTCCATAAAGTGAAAGTATTTCATTCTTACAATTAAACAGGAAAGTCAAAATAAGCCATATCGGATGGGAAACGTTTCAGTTTTTCCATTGAAAATCTGATAGAACAGATGCATTTCTGCACAAATATTTTCAGCTAAAAGAGCATTTTCCAAAGGGAGGTTTTGACTATCTGCATTCATAACCAGGTAGAGATCTCCTCTCCCCCACGACTGAGTCTGTTAGTAAAACACATGAAAATTCTAAATAAAAGCTGCATCATCCGGATTTCCAGACAAGAACGCAACCCACTGCACCCCCACGCAGATCACCAGGGTGAGCAGTGATCCACGGGCTGTGCAATAAATAATCCTGCAAAGGCCAGCTCAGAACAAACCCTGCAGCATGTCCCAACAAGTAATTACGGAAACATCCAAGATGAAAAACAGGCCTGAATAATAATTTGCAAACATAGTTCCGAAGATGTTGATTTATTTGTAAAACAAAGACACTATACAGATTGATCCTGGATACTGGAAAGTAACTTAAAACCTCAGACATTAAAAAGGACAGAATAGTACTTGAGTGACTGATGGATTAGAGGACTAAATTATGTGTTTAGAAATTAAAGTTCCATAATGTTTTAAAAGAAATTTCAGCAGTGCTCCCCCATGTGCAATTCACCACAGACATTTTCAGGGTACGCTCTCTGCGAGCTCTCGTGAAACACAGCACTGCTCTAACTGAACAAGAGACGCTGGCAATTAGAAACAGTTTCTTGAATGTGTTTAGAGGCAGAAAATGGTAAAGGCACAGCCAGCCACAGACTGTTGGAAGTCACAGTGCAGAAATCCTCATGGAAAAACATTGCCAGTGCTACAGAAAACAGCCATGAAATTGCAGCAGAATTTGTTAGGCTGGTTGGAGAAAAAAAAGTCTTTTTGAAGAGTAGAGTTTCCACTTATGAATAACAACAACATTGTATGCAGCAAACACGATTCAAGTAATACCCATTTCCAGAAACAACACAAAAGAAAAAAATGAGTTTTATAAGCTCAAGTGAGAAGCACAAAGTGACCCAACTTTACATATTCGGAGAGAGTAATTCTGAGTGACAGGACGGTACTTTCCGAGCATTTCGCCTTACAGGAACTACAGCTAAAACTGCTGCAAGGGAAGCGTATTCTACAACCAAACCCACCAAGCAGCAGCAGGTCAGAAATCCCAAATATAAACACACTCCTGTGTTTATGTTTATCATTTGACAAAGGGTGCTAAACACTCTATTTTGACCATTCCCCGTCACTCAGGGTAAGGAGTACGATTAGAATGGGAAGCTGAATGCCACTGCACCAGCACCACAGGAAATTCCCAATTATCCTTAACTCAAGAATAGCACAGTGGACAACTCCTCACATTTTCTTCAACTGAGCTGTCACACAATATCCGAGTAACTTGAAGCAGGTTCTTTAACTGCATTCCCGAGCCCACACGAAACTCCCTGGAGCCAGAACTGAGGAGCGCCCCAGGGAGCCCTGCTCCTGTAAAACTACTTTCAGTCTCATTTCATGGAGGCAGAGGAGGGGAATCAGAAATAATTTCTGCAGCCCCTGGCACGGGTCTTCCATTAGCTGCAGTTCAGCCAGGGTTAGGAATGCACACTGTTAACCCCAGCCACCGGAGGAGACTCGCATAGAGGCTGAATGGAGCTGTGTGAATACACCAAAGCACTGGGGATTATTGCAAACCAAAAGTCTGGCAGGATGGATGCCCTGCAGTGGTGCTTCACCAGGCACCGAAGGATATAAATGTGGATGAGGGATTTACAGTGGCTATGTCTCATAAGCAAAATCAGTGTAACTGCAACTCTTAAAGCAAAATTTACCATCTGGCTCTGAGAGACATTAACTCTCAGAGTCTGCTGCACACACTGGCTTTAAAACACAGTTAAAAATTCAGCTGATACCAATAAAACACACAAGAGTTTAAACTAAAACTCGTCTCACTAGAGAGCAGTTTAATTTACCCACATTTATACAACTTTTAAAATTTTATCATCACATTTTCAAAAATATTCTTCTTGCCAGTTTTCTAGTTAGGAAGTAGAAGTGCCCAAAAAAAACTTGATTCTCTACAAAGAGGAAAATGAGAAAACAATTTATACAGATTAGTATAATGAAAGCAATTTTTTTAAAAGAAATTTGCTTTACTTTCCACTTCAAGGAGGTCTTTTAAAATCGCTTTATGTGAAAGTAAGTGAAAGAGGAAAAAATTACTCCTGAAGGTAAAAAGGCAGACACTTTATTCTTCATTTGTTTTTATCATTTCCTGATCACTGTGATTTTTTCCCTCTCAGACAAGCCGTTCCTGTTAAATTTTACAGCTCCTAGGTAGGGCAGAAATACCTAAATTCTCCTAGCTCCTATTTCAAGTAATTAACAGAAGCTGTACAGCGCTCACTTCTCATGATAAATCCCACACCGAGCAGCTGAGTAAGTCCTGCAGGAAGAGAGGCTACCGCACACAGAGCGAGGGCAGGACACGGCAACACACAGAGACATCAGGAAAGTGCTGCTTACCAAGGCCAGCAATCTGCCATCCTCCTTCATGGCCAGGAAGCGATTGGCACTGACACCTTTGATGGACACCACTCCTCGTTCCTCCGCCTGAAGCTGCAGCTTGACTGAGAACAAAAAAAAAAAAAAAAAACGAAAGGTTTCACAGCCATCGTGGGATTGCAGCACTTGACAGTCACTGCTTCAAACCCTCCACCACAGAAAGCTTCAGCTTGCAATGAAAATAGTAAATTTTCAACCTCTGGCTTTCTGATCCCGGTTTTACAAAGACTGTCAAATTTCCAACGGCGAGATTGAGTTATTCCATCTTCATTTCACAAAAAGGCAGCTTAAAAACCCATGAAATTCCCTGAAAGCCCACCTAGGGCACAGTCAACTGCTCCCAGAAAATGAAAATTTTTCATGACAGTTTTTCCACAGGTATCTCTTAGTATTTACAGAACAGCATCGGCCACTGAATGCCCACAGTTCTGTACAGACTGTCAGCGAGTCTGGGCTACAGCTGAGACTCTTCAGGTCCATATCACTCCCTAAGGGTTCTGGCAGTTCCCAACAGAAAAATATCCATTAGTTTACCTCATCCATCCAACAAGTGGCTGGAATAAACAAACAGAACTGCAGTGGTAGGTGAAGGCAGCAAAGGCACAAGAAACAGTGTTATATAAAGCAGGAACATGTTTTGCATCAATTAAAAGAAATTAAAGATTTTGTAGAAATGAAAACCTGTAAGGTCCTATCACACAGCTTTTACCTACTACCTGTGGATTATTAACACAAAGCCTTAGCTGATTTCTGTAGCCACAAATCAAACCCAGTAGTCTGGATGAACACATGAAAGCTTCCCCTTTTGCCTGCTTTTGCCTGTTGCATACAACATCTCAGGCAAGGGCTTCCTCCACCCACCTGCTTTGGTGCAGCAGGGTACTTTATTCTGTTTGGAGATGCAGTTTTAAATAGCTTGAGCTTTTCAGCCACCAGAATAAATGCCTGAAGTGACTGTAAATTTTGGAGAAGGATCATCTCTTGCAATTCAGAGAGAGGTTGTTGCTTATTTGGCTTTTTGTTGAAAGGAAAAGACAGCACTGAAAAAACCAACCGAAACTCCAACGCCAGGAATACAGGAAACACAAAACTGTTGGGATAATTGCTGCAAACCCTTTGCAGGCTAAAAGTAAAAAGTCAGGCGCAATTTCATCTCAGAATCAAGTATCCAAAATACAGCCCTCCCAGGTTATGAGGCCAAAATCAGACTTGTGAACAGCTCCAAACACTTCGGTGTAACTCCTTAGCCTCTGGGGAAGCAAGAACATGGAAAAGTGCTTTGGGCAGGGACTGTGGGAAATGGACTTTTGAGATGTGCGCAAGCACACAGCTTAACAAGAAACAGCTGTGGAACAACTGAAAATTAATATTAATTACTGCAGTACTGACTTACTATGCTTTGTGATTTTCTCTGGACAAAAAAGCACATGAAATCCTACAGCATCACACTGGGCCAGAAGTTCAAATTCTGTAAAAATGAACTTTTAGTAAAGGTTTGCAAGTCCTGTAAAAATTTGTATAGTTTGGAGAGGCTTGTATTTTTTAAAAAAAAAAAAAAAAAAAAAAAAGCCCCAAGGTTTTCCTGCAGAGTTTGAAAAGTGCTGCAATACTGAAAGCCCCCAAAGACATGTGAACAAACAGAGCCAGAACAGTACTGTGAGTTTTTCAGATTTCAGCATTATTTTACAGCTTTATTAATGCAGTATTTGCCACAGGGTCACACTGAGCTGGAGATGCCAAAATACAGCACAGCCTTACTAATCAAACACATTTTGACCACATGATTGTCACCAGAAGCGACAATTTTATGTTTAGCTCACTGCAACTAAATTGGCTGCAAGAGAAATGTTGACACTGATTATCTGCATCTTTTGCAGCCTTTAGTCACCAACAGGTCAGACTCCATTCATCATTTCACATCTACTCCCAATACTTGTTTCCAGCATAACTGAACCTCAAAACCCGATCTATGAAAATCAAATAATTAAGACATTTGTAGCCCAAAGAAAGTAGCAGGTTGTTGTGAAAGAGCTCATTAACCAAAGGCTAAAAAGGCCCATTTTCCCAGATATTCTGGCAGTCCTTTGAGGGTCCCTCTAGCATGGCAGCGAGTTATTTCCCTGTTCCCATTCATGCCCTGCAATCCTCGAGGAACGCCAAGCACAAGGCTCTGCTCGATGCCTGCTGGTGTTGTGACAACAGAGAGCTTGCCCGCTGAGCAAACATCCCCAGACTGGGGCGAAGTCATCACCAAGTTATTAAATGAAACAATACAACCAACTCGAAGGACTCAGGAAATTTACAGCTCCTATTAAAGACTTTTCTTTTCTATCATAATAAGCTTAATAGAATCATTCTGCCAAGTAAGAAGGAATGAACTGCAGAACGTACAAATGCACTTTCACACCAGCAGAGAAACTCTGAGTGATGTAGCTCGAGTGAACTTACAGTGCCTTCCAGTAGTATAAAAATGGATAAAGAGGGAACAGTTTTTCCCACCAATACACAGAGGTTCTGTGGGAGATTCGTATTCACTGACGTTCTGGCTGAACAACGACACGAGCTACACAGCCCAACCCAAATTTTCACTGAAACCAGTACAGTCTGTGACACTAAAGGAAGCTGGACCACACTGCAATAGGCATTGAGATTCTCTTTTGCAGGATATGTGGCCTGGACAGATGTACAAGCTGCTGGTTAAACTAAACAGTGTATTTAAGAGACTTACAAATGGGCATTAATATTTCACAACTTGGAGAAACTTTTCTAAGAATATGGAAGTTGAAAAGTGGTCTTTAATAGAATTGTGGTTGGCAAGGTTTCAGATTTCTGCTACAAAATGGATCTTCCTTGCTTTTCTTAGAGATCTCAAAAAAAAAATTATTTCCAAGGCCATTTTGCACAGTCCAGTGGAGAAAATAATTTTAAGGACAAGTAGCTAGAAAGGAAAGCTGTTAGCAAATGCAGAGAATAGAGAAAACATGGATATTTTCCAAAAGTACTTTTATTGTCTTGAGCACTAGAACTGGAAAATCACACGTACAGTGCAAACTCTAAGGTCCTTTTACAGTTCTAATAAACCAAAGCTTTAGAGTGGCCCAGACCCAGTAACTGCACAACTTAAATGGTCCCAAATGGTTTCATTGCTCTGCATCATAAAGGGTTCGGCCAAAAATCTCCTTCAAAATCAGTTCATTTCAAAGGTCTTGGCAAAATCTACCAACTTAATACTTCAGAAAAACAGAGCTGCACATTCTGGAAGTTGTTCACTGCTGAGCTGGTACTACCTTTTGACTCCCAGTGGGAATATGCAGGCAAGCCCTTGGCCCAAGGCAATCCCTGTGAGCAAAGCCACGTGCTGGTATTTCACTCACAGCAGCTGCACTGGCTAAGATGTTCTGGGGCAGGAGAATGCCACAGGATCAGTAAGGAAAAGGGAAAATGAAGGTCACAGGCAGGAGAAAAAGGGACAGAAACACATTAGGAGTAAAACAAAAGGCAAGCAAAAAGAGCAAAGAGTGAAGATGGGGCAGGGTAAGGGCAGCACAGGAGGGTGCTGTACTGGAGCATGAGGCAAACTCACACATCTGAAGGAGGTGGAATTTGAGGATATATTAGCCAAAGGGCTAATAATAAAACCCCCATTTTCCTACTCCTCCACAAGGAAATGGGAACTCCAACCACTATATTAGAGAAACCTTAAAGTAAGAACCAACTATGAGCTTCTGGCTTTGCATACATTTACACAGCAAATAAAGGTTTGATTACAGCCTCAGCTGTATTTGCAGTATAACCCACCTAGCGAACACCATAGACACAGACTTCAGTGCAGACTAAAGCTCCGAGTACCAGCCCCAGTGTCAGGATCACACAAAACTTGGATCAGAAGGACTCTGTCTAGTCCAGCCTCCTGCTCAAGAGCCTCCATCGTTTCACAGGGAAAACCCTGCTTGCCACACTGCAGCTAAGGGATCAGCTCACAGCCCAGGAAGCAAGGACAGATGGGATACTAATTCAACCCCCGTTTTCACTAACATACAGCTGCTTTATTGGAACTAAAAAGGTCACAAGAAAAACACCTCTCACTCAGTTTACGAGAAGGGAGAGTTTCTGTACCCCCCAAAATCCCAGGCTGCACGTCTCTGGATCAATGACTAGTGTTACTACAGTCTGCTGTGGAAAAGCTCAGCCCCAGCCAAGGGCTCAGGGCCCATCTCCAACATATTTGCTGAGGCCCTGTAAGGAAAATCCTTCCACAAGGCCCCCGAGTGACACTGCAGGGAAGCTGCTGTGCCAGCTCCCATCGCCCATCCTCCCACACCTCCATGCCCACAGGAAAGCACAAAGCAGCTATTTTGCACTCTCACTGCAGAGGTAGGACAGGTCCAGAGGGAATAAGCGTCAGAAATGCAAGGAAGTTCACGAAAAAAAGAGGGGAAAAGACTCAACAACATTCCGCTAAATGCAACACCCTACGTCCGACTTCTCACTCAGCCATACTCTATAGCTGAAGTTGGCCATTCCTTCATGCTTGGGGGCAACATCTATTCCCAGCCAGGTGTCCAAGCAAAACACTACAAGTCGGACGTGCTTGCTCCACACCTAACACGACAAGCCCTCCCAAACCTAGGGGCTGGCTCGAAGCTCCACATGCATTTGCAAATACATATATTAACACCCCGCTTCTGGCATTTCCTGCCTGCTGGATCAGATCCAAACCCGAGCCCACAGGCTGGTGGTGCCTCCTGCAATTCATCTGTAGAATTACAAATATATTTGTACCTCTCTGTCCCACACCAGTCTCTGACAGTTTCTGATATCTCTTTCTCAAAGGCAAATTAAGCAATTTAACGTCTTCTGCTATTTGATAAGTGCTGACGTACGAGGCATCCCCAAGTCTTCAGACTGTGAACAAGAGAACAACTCCTTGCTCGCTTTTGTACGCTCATGGTAAAAGTGAGCCACTGCCAGAGTCACTGGTTCACACACTGCCTAAAACCTGGAACACATGTGAGGAGGAGAGAGGAGAAACAGAGATGAGAAACAGCCAGCAAACCTTACCAGGAGAGGTGGGCTGCTAATAAACCAAAGCATCAGAATTGCAACAAAAACAATCAAACCAATGGAGTGTCACAACGAGAAACTGTGAGTCACGCTCCCATACAAAGGCACATTTCTTTGCTTTTGCATGACAACATTCTAAGTGTATCTTTTTCCTTTTTACCAGCCAGAGGCATAAAACCACTCGCAGACAGACCCAAGGTCTCCAAAATGTAAACATCTACAACAAAAATATACACTCCTGAAACACAAACTCTTCAGGAAGTTCCGGTTACACTTAAGAGTAGACCAAGGATTTAAGCAGAGCAGTAACTTGTGTAACTGTTTAAGCATCGACCCGCTAACCTAATTGACCACGTTAACATGGACATTCCCAGATTTTAAAAGTTTTCACCTTTTTAAGTAGTACAGATACTGAATACAGTGAAAATGATTTCCCTTTTCAGGTCCTCCACCTATTCTGATTTATATCTTGACCTCAATTCCTACAAATATCTATCTCTACCTAACATGCACCTGTGGCACTAGGAATCCTCCCCATGAAACACTGATTACCAAATACACAGCATTCTCTGGTGCTCCCTATAAATCTCCTATAAAAGACAGTAAAGTCATCCTGCAGAACAATAATTTCAGAGTAGTGTGACATCCAACACTTCTGGCACCAGTGTGACACTGTATTATTCCTTGCCTGTGTGCCCACGTGTAAAACACGCACAGCCACACTTCTCCATTTCTCACAGCTTGCATAATCTGGTTGATCAAACTTAATCGAGCCCTTTAAAAGTGAAAATGTCAGGCAAAAGCTAATCCAGAGTTTGTGGATTCTGCTTACAAAGCACGACTTGGGCATTTTGTGCTGCCGAGTAAAGTAAACAGCGATTGCTTCGCGTTACGAAAGGATTTCGTACGCCAGAAACTCCAAGTCACCACCATGTAAAACCCTTCTAAATGCCTTCTGCCACACTGCTTGCTGACTCCTTGGTGTTGCAGATGCACTGATGCATCTTTGGAAGTCAAGAGGGCAAAAGCAAACAGAAAAAATTCCTAACTTTACCAGAGAAGAACTTCATTCATTACTGGGTACAGATAATAAAACTTAGTCTCCAAATTAGTGTTATTTTCACCCCAAATTCTTGACTTAGAAAAATGTCTCAGGGTTTCCTTATCAAAATAATAATGCAAGCCTGTTGATATGTATTTTTTTTAGGACTTTTCCCAAAGGGCTTTTCTTAGCAAGGGTAAGGTAATCCCCTGTGTTGCTTTCATCTGCTTTCACTTTGTTTAGCATTCACTGAAGTAAATCTCAGAATAACCACTTCTGGGTGTTCAACTTCAGAACAAAGCTGGTGCAACTGTCCAGCCAACACAGCCATGTCAGAAGACACATACAGAATTTGCAGAAATTCAGCTTTATGTTTACTGTGCATTCACTTATCTCCTTGTAACTATGACCTGTTTTTCACTTGCAGCAAAACAAACACGTAAAACCAGGGACAACCCAAGGCAATCAGAGGAACAGCATTTCAGAAGACAGAGAAGGTAAAATGTGTTATTTTTAGAAGGTATTTTGTAGTGTTCCTCCTCCATGTACAACTCACACAACTACTCAGTAGTACACAGTATTTCAGGGCTGTGACTGATGTCGGAGCAGTTAACACATGAGATGAAAGGAAAAGGCTGCCAGAGCAGTGGTGAGACACTGCCGACCCATACGCTCAATAAACCTCAGTGTCACAGATGGAAAGGAAAAGTTGGATTTTAGGAATGCCAATAAGAATCAGTAAATTGGATTTCAGAGTCTGGAGCACAGTGGTGAAAGAGGAACTTTGTCAGGCCCCTAGGGTCCAGAAAGATGGCACAGCAGACAGGGGGAGGAAGGAGGAACAACCCCATACAGAGGAGCTCCTGTGAACTGAGCTGCGTTTTAGAGCTGATTGCTCTTAACCTGGCCAAAAGGTTGAGACTCTGACTATGCTGGGTTTGCACTTCCTTCATCTCCAGTACCAACGAATCTGATCACTGAGACTTTTAACAAATATTTTTACAAAAAGTTTAAAAAAAAAAAAATCCGGAAAATGGAAAGCCATACACGTGCACACACAGCACAGCACTGGTGCCTGCCCATCTCCTTTATTGCAAGGACAGTGCAAATGCCACATTAAGCCCGGAGTCTTACTTCATCCTCCTATTTCATCCCCTTCCATCAAGCTGACCGTGTAACCACCCTGTGCTGACCTTTAAATAAAGCATCCACAAGGGAACAGCACGAGCTGCAGTGAAGGACAACAGCTGTCAATCACTGCTCACCCAGCATAGTAATGAATCCCAATCTTCACAGAAAGGCTCTAATTTGCTTTTGAATGCAGCCTTGCTTGAGTAAAGAGTTTTCTTCGTAAGAAATCAAATTCCTTAACTGAAAATAAAACACACATATTTGCATATTTAGATAACACTCCTCACTTTTATTCTGAGTACGTTTGAACCATACTAAGAAGGGACGTGAGCACTTTCCTGACAACAAAAAAGAGTCCTTCGAAGCTGCAGCTTGGAAGAACCTACTTTACTCCCTGCTGCTTCAGCCAGACCATTGCTAGTGCCCATATAGATCCTGGTTTAGATCTATGCGATGGTTTCAATGTCCATAGTGCTCCAGATATCTCCTGCAAGAGGGTGCTCCTGCTGTACAACAGCTACAAGCACTGGCCATCACACTGCCTCCCCTTACACCACATCAAAGCAGCAGCCAGGCACCCCACTCCTAACAGCGTTTTCTCCTAATAATCACACTGACAATACTGATCACCGGAAAACCCCTTAGCACCCCTGATACTTGCTCTAGGACAGTTAAGTGCTCTGGAAGAGGCCACTGCTTGAAGCAGTAAAGCAAGCAGAAGGTTGGCACTGAAATAAATTACACCTGGCAACACGAGGCAGTTCTGTGGATCTCTTCAGCTTTGAGGAATTCCCTGCATTTCTAAGGACACAAGCATTGTAAGGTTTATCCCTCCATTTTTCTGAATGAACTACATTACTGTCAGTAAAACATCCATAGTTAGTCTGTAAACATGTGTAAAACCACGAAATGAATCCTATTTACATACTCCAAGGCATGGCCAGGAGCACGTTCAGCTGTTCATCCCAGCTGCTCTGTTACAGGTAGAGAAACCCAAGGAACTGAATCCACATACTATTTCCCAGGAACTGCTCAGCCTAACAAGTCTGTGCAGCAGGATTCCCTAGGTGACTTCTAAACAGAGGTGACAGCCTCTGCCATACAGCCCCTACATGGCCCTCAGTGGCTGTTTCTCCACGCTAACACGTGCTCCTGGTTTTGTATCCACCTCTGTTCCCGCAGGTACCAACAGGCCCCACGGAGTAATAGCACACAACCACTCCAAAGGTGTGGTTCCCTACACCCAGGAATGTCGGTCTTCCCAGAGTTGTGGGAGTGCATGAACATTCTCTGTAATACAGTCCCAAAATTACAATTCTAACCTGAAATGTAACATAGGTGACAACTGCACGGTCTCTGTGCATGCTCTTCAAGTCATCCCTCTGGGAAGACATTGTATCCTGTCCTGCATTTTAACAGATGGGATGGTTCAGGACATGGCACCACAGGACAGGCAATGACAATCAGCTGCCACGGGAGAGACGAACTCCATGTCCCTCCATTCCACACTCCCAGCCTTGCACTCCCTACCACCTCCCTCGCACCAGCTCTGGCACTTTTCTTGGCATCTCAGTGATGGATATGTGGAGAAGAATTAAAGACTTCAGGATTTGTTCCCCGGTACCCAGAAACGCCAAGAAAAGATAACAAAAAATTGATGCCAGTCCCCAGAGGTGCTGCAGACCTTCCCCCAAGTGCAGATTGAGATGCTGTGGTAACTGCACACTCGAGTATGTTAAGGACATCCTTTAACACCAAAAATAATCCCAAAGCTACACCCCCACAGAATGGCACAGAGCATCTGGGGATACGGGGTAAATTTGCATCAGGCATTGTGGGCCAGTCTGAGAGCAGAAAGGAAAGAACCAAGAAACAGACTACAAATATTTTCAAGCTGTATTCACAGCTGACATCTCTTCTTGCTCTTACAAAACACCACCACGCTGGATTCCATAGCCATGGCTACCAGGATTTTGTGACTTGCACATTCCAGGAATCCTAATGATTGGGGTTTTATGAGATCTGCTGAAATCCTGTCAGAGGGTAACAGACAAACCAGCAAGTTCTGCAGCACAACGGAAGAATTTCACCACACTGCCACTGCACATGGCCGTGGAGTCTGGGCCCTACTTTGCCCTTTCCTAGTACCCTCAGCATCCTTCTTTGAATCACTCAGGCAATGTGGTTTCAAGCTCTAAAAGTCAAAGATGAGCGACAGGCTCACCCAGGGTCACTCCACCAGCAGTGCACCATGACAGCTCCTGCAGGACGACCTCCACCCAACTCTGCAGACATCATCTCATTTGTATTCTCGGCCGATCCAATCGGGCTCCAGTCAAAATCTGGCCCTACCCAGAACAAACAAAAAACTACGTAGATAATAACCCTAAAATGCCACCAGCACTCCAGAGAGTCGCCCTTTTAATATTTTTATTGACAAGTCTGGAGGCAGCAGAAGAGGCAGACAGGAAAAACAGTTGACCTGCATATTGTCACCAAACACTACTGAAAATGATGAAGGGTGAGAGAGTTGCTTTATTTTGAAGTACACAGTCTTAATCACATACTCACAAAAGCAAAGGCTATTAGTTCTCCATCAGGATTGAAACAGTACCAACTTTAAGGCTTCAAAAATCATGCCATAAACATTTCAAATATCACCAGGTATAGATATTCAATTTACAGATGTCGTACACTTATGTGTGTTCTTCAGCAACAGTAAATTGAGCATTCTCTGGACTGCACTGAGTCTGGTTTGGTTTTATTGGATAACTGCACTAAACACACTGTCCCCAACAGTCAAAAGCACCATTAATTCCAGGGTTATGAACCAGTTCAGCACAATCCATCACCTCTTAAGTATCCTGAAACAGATGGCCAGAGATCCCAGGGCAACATTCCCAAGAGTGCTAAAAACCACAATGATCAAATACTTATTTATTAGAACTACCTGCCTTATCTGTAATCCAGGGGAGGTGGGGAAAGCTTAGAGAAACAAAGTGTCACTGAAAAGATTATGATTTTAAATTCAGGTTGAGTTACTAACATAATTAACTTTCTGTAAAATGCTTTTAAATATGACCCCACTAGAGATAAACTTTTTCTTAGAATCAGCTGCACAAATTTCAAGCATTTATAAACCAAATGAAAACCAACAGCAACCACTTACTCTCACAACATGTTATCTGTATTTCTCTTTTCCAGCTCTGGGTGTGCAGTGGCAGCAGGAGTTGGATTATCATTCTCCTGCAAACCAGACTACGTAAGTACCTAAAAGCGCGCCTGATTTCCAAAGTGAGACAATTTAAGGGCTAAATCCTGCCCTCTAGTGTACCTGTGGGTGGTGGTGCCCTTGGAACCTTCCCCACTTCCAAACTGGGCAGAAAACAGCTGGGAGGGACAGGACAGTTCACTGCCCACTGGAGACATCTCGTGTTGCCTTGGTCCACCTTTAGAGTGTTACCTGTTACTGGATCACACAGCTCCGGGGTGGGCGAGTCTCACTGGGCACTGGGATAGAGGATTAGCACACACGACGACAGATAAGAGGGCATCCTCCCCTGAGCAGGACCATGCAGGAACATGACGGTGTTTGTATGACAGAAGAAGCAAAGGAAGCATATTCCCAACTTTTTCACACGGGGGATCTCTGCTACCTCATCCCCTAAAAGCAGCTACATCTGAGAGCCAGGAGGAATTTCTGTGCTATGCCACAAAGTACTTGGCAAAGCAGTTAAGGTCTGTGCAACACATCAAAAGTAATGCAAAAAGAGTCTGTTTCCAGAAGGACTTGAGTAGAAGCAACATATTTGAACACTGAGGAGTTTTTTTAGAAAGAGTCACCTCTCACTTAGTGCTAAGATTTGGAACAGATCTTACCCTGTTAACAGCTCCGGCCATGTCTATGGGACACCAAAATGGGAAAGGAGGTATCATAAGCCCCAAACAACTTACACAGCTATAAAAGCTAAACACCAGGTACTGAACCTTCATACTAAAACACCTCTTGACATTTGTTCCACTTGAGGATCACCATGAGTTTTCTCCCATTGCATGATCAGTGATCACATTTCCATCGTCTTCACTGAGCTTCTCTAAAAGTTGGTCTATACTTCAGCAGAGCCTTTCGAAAACATTTAGAGCATAACCATTTAAATGTTGTGTGAGAGACAAGTCAAAATCTTAACATTAACAACTATTTATGAAAGGAACCTTCTTAAGAAATTTTCCTGGACCAGTATTACCCTATTTTACATTTTCTTCAGTTTTTTATGGAAGAAGAGAGAGGTACTGAGGAGGAAGAAGGTTTTTCAGACATCTGCATGGTTGACTGAGCTCACACAGCTGAATCCTTTCCAAGTGAGAGGCTGGAGCCCTGTCACCTCATTAAGGAGTGGACAAGAATGGCTCAGGATGCCTTGGATACTGTCTTGGGTTATGCTCATCATGAAACAAAGCTGCTTAAGAAATTACGGAAATACATAAATGCCAACCATTCCTCATTTAGGGAAACTCTGAAGGGAACCAGCTGTGCTACTAGACATGTTCTAAATGTAGGGGTAAGTGTTCCCTTTCCATTCCCCAGGCTTTTCACCAGCACTGTAGCCTTTTTGAGGGAAACACCTCTGGAGAGTTTCTAAAAGCCTTTCCAAAAACACTGCGTCCTTTGCATGTTTTCCAGGGCATAAATCAAAAGTTGTTGATCAACAACAACAACAACCCAGCCATGTTTTTTGTTTTGCTTTAAACCACAGAACTCTCAGAAAGAGCCTCCTCTTTCTTGTTTGTCTGAAAGTACCTCTTCAAGGGAAAACACTCGGGACCGAGTCCCCAGAGTGTGTCCAAAGGGGCACTTCACTGCAGTCACTGCAGCACATGCGTCAGATGTGGCAATAATGGCCATGGAAGACGCCCTGTCCTGGTTATCAGCTGTGCGAATCATATGATCCCAATCCTCCAGCACACAGGATGTCAACTTCCATTCTTAATTTCTTTAATGACACAATTATGAATAAACGAAGGGGACTGGGGTGAGTATAAAATCGTGCCATGACATAAAACAGACACGTATTTCGAAAAGAGGCAGGAGGAGGGGAGCAAAAAAGGACATGGATCATGGAAATTTGTTTATAGTATTAAAACTTTGGTCTGAAACGTAAGGAGACAGTAACTTGCATTCTAAAATAAGAACTTCCTTTAAAAGTAAGAAGGATGATGTGCTACCGAAATGTTATTTTGTATAATTAATTCCTAAGAATAGCAGCAACCACAAGCATCTCTACTAACTGTCCTTTCATTTCTAAATTTCTAAACCAAATTGTGCGAAGCCACTGTATGTCTTCTCAAAACCACCCTACAAAACCTTTTGTTTAGCTAAGAATAGTCACTCGGAATTACTCGAGGCATATATTTTAATTGCTAATTTCTTTTTTAAAGTCCTCTCACATTGTCCAAGATTTACTGCCCTCTGCCATGCCAGGCATACCACGAGATTTCACAGGGACTTCCACAGAGCAGCACTCACCAGGTCAGAGTTAAGCAGAGTCGTGTGGAATGACGTATTTACAGCAAGGATGCTAAGGATGTGAACCACGCAATGCCCCAGCAATGAGCTTCGCTGATGCTTTAAGCACTGATTATTCTCTGCTTCTCAGAACTAGGGTTCTTCCAGGAAAAAAAAAATTTAAAGGAAGAAAGAAAAAGCAACAAGCCAAGAGCTGTCTGATAATGAGAAAAGGAGAGTGTGGCAGCAGTGGACAAGGGAGCAGCTCAGGCATGGTGGCATTCCTGTCCCCAGGTGTGTTTGCTGGAAGTGAATCCCAGCAGCCCCCACCTGTATCACATTTACAAACTGCTCTTTTGAGGGATCAAAGGGATTTTCTGTACCTGGCCAGAGAGTGCCAAGCTGAGAGTGCCCGAGGAGCTGACTTGCTGCAGCACAGGGCAGAGGCCACATCACCCACTTACAACTTAGCTTTTCCTTCACCTGCTGGCACCATCCACTCAAGAGGAAAATGGGTTGGAAAAGAGAGGAGCTTCAGAGAGACAAGCCCCAAAGGAAAGGGGAAAGAATACTAGTGATCAGACAGTACCAAAGAGGCAGGAAAGAAAAAGTACAGAGGCAAAAGGAGGAGCCCGAAAGAAATAGCAGCAAAAAAATGCAAGCCTATAGATCAAAACAGAGAAACCTGAAAGAATAAGGCAGTATCATCAAGACTAGAAATATTTTCAAGCAGAATTCACTACTAGGAAAGCACAAGATGTCAGCTGAAAATTTTAGTATAGATAAGGCTCAACAGGAAGAGAAAACACACATTCTATGGACTCAAGAATGAAAAACTAGTATTAGTTTTCCTGAGAGAATAATAAAACAAGGCAGGGGGGAAGAGATGATTAAGGGGGAGCTCTATGATGAAAAAGGCAGCAGTGATAAATACCACCTCCACTCAGGGCAGCCTGGCCCAGCCAGGTGAGCGGAGAACAACACAAACCACTACCTGCACTTTTCAAAAGCAAAGATAGGGAATGAGGCAAGAACCCAACAGCCATGGCAATGTCTTGGACCCAGCTTCAGCCTTGTACATCCTTCACTCAACATGACCTCTCTTTGCAGCAGATTTCCAGCGCATTTTCATAGCTGCTTCTAGAGTGAGATGACATGTCTGAGGAACTAATGAGATTTATTTCCTTTAGGGATGCCTCTTACAGGATTTCTTTGGAATTGTTGGGTAAAACGAATTGTTTTGCAAAAGGTGAATGTCCAAAGTGGAAGGTAATATTAAGAATCTTTGGTCTGTGGCCTCACTTCCTTTTCCTCCTAGACCCTGAGTCTAGCCCGGTCCCTGCATCCATCACTCAGAGCACAGGTGCAAAGCAGATGAAGAATCCCAGGAAGGCATTTCACCTGCTTCTCATGCCAAGTGCCTGCAGGCAGGCCCTGCACAGCGCTGTACAGTAACAACTTCCCTCCAACCAGGAATCGCACTGGGACGATATGACAGCTACACAGCAACTCCCTGTACCTGCTCCGAAGGAAACGCCTCACAGGCGCATCAAAAACTCACCACTACATCCACAAAACGTCCATACTGAATACTTCTAAAATATTCTGAGCTCTGCAAAAGGCATTTTGTTTGTGGGACAAAAAGCAGCCTGTGTTAGTAACAGCAACCTGCCACACGCTCCCTGCAATCCTGTGATCACTCAATCCATGGGCTGTGTTCCTAGCCCAGGAGCCTTTCCGTCCCTTTAAAAGATCAGGTATCGGAGGGACAACCTCCTGCTGCTGCTGGAATCCACAAGTTTTATCTGTATTTAAACCATCTTTAATTAAGTTTAAAAAAAAAAAACCGAAATAACGCAACATGGTAACATTTTAAGCCAAAAAGGTGTTCTGAGAGCAGTTTGTTACAAACCCTGCTTCCTTGGCTAATTTTTACACCTCTGTTCCTAAGAGTACCTGTATGCCAAGTGCTCCTACTCACGAGCACCTACCCGCAGTGGGAAAGCAAACAAATTTCTCTCTACCTTGATGCATCCAACGCATTCACCGCCGCCGTGTAGAGCCTTCAAGTGCCATTACACCCCTGTAAGGGCCACGCAAACTCGAGACCCCTTCAAGCCCATAACCAAACCTCTGTGCACCTGAGGAGCTCTGTACCCGGCAGGTTGAGCGCGGAGCCGCCAGCGAGGCTTTGCCCCGGGACATCCCAGGAGTGCTGGTGCGGGACTACCCGCTGGGGGACGTGGGTATGAATTAACCCTGTATGAATTAACTCTGTCTGCGTACTCGCGGTTATTCACATTTACGGGCGCTTTCCAAGCACGGCTCGCTGCCGAAGCTTCGGCAGGGCGGGACGGCCGAGGCGCGGCCCCTCTCGCAGCCCCGCTGCCCGGGCAAGGAGCCGCCCGCCCGCCCCGGTGCCGCCCGCGGTGGTCCCGGGACACACTCACTGTGAGGGTCGCTCTTCTCGCGGACGCCGTCCACCTTCCCGTCGGGGTTGATGCGCAGGAAGAAGCCGCCGTTCTTGCAGTACAGGCGCTTGGGGTCCTTGAAGTGCCCCGGGGGAAAGGCACCGCTGCCGCCGTCGTCGGGCAGCGTGGCGATGCCCCCCGCCGCCGCCGCCGCC